>JAAGEH010002534.1:1718115-1808919 GCA_011751065.1 Lasiurus cinereus
ACTTTTCTAGGATATTCTTGAAAAACCTTATAACCGTGGTTTTGAACTCTATATTCAGTCATTTGTTTTCCTCCATTTCTTTTGTTTATAATCTCTTCCTTTGTCCTAACATTTTCACTATGTCGGGAGAACTTCTGTGTTGGATTCAGCCTTATGATATAAGACTTGCAAAACTGCAAAAGCCTCTCTGTTGAGCTTGGGATGGGTGGAGTCTCAGGGCTTAAGGTACTGCCTTCCCTCCCAGTTGGCCCCACCCTCAATGGCCCCTGAGTCTCTCGTGACTGGGTAATGGCTGGAGCGGTTCCTGTGCGCGCCTGTGCTCTCTCACAGTGCCTCTAGACTGCTGTCCCTCTTGCTCTTCTGTACTCCTGGACTACATGAGTCTGGGTCCCCAGGGTTTCGCCAGAAACTGGGGTTTAGTGGAGTTAGAAGTGGCACAATTGGGAGGCTCTATCTCCAGCCCTCTTGTGAAAGCCAGCAGCACAATCAGCAGTTGGTCCTCTGCGCACAGTGCCGTGTGCACCACCAGCCTTCTGATCTTTTGCGACTCCCCTAAATTTCTGTGCACTTCTCCCTTTTCACAGTCCTAACACCCCCTCACCTCCGTATGAGTTTCGGCTGGATCTGGGGTTTAGTGGCATAGGATAAGGGGTTCATGCCTTTGAGAATCTCCGTCTCCCTCCCGCTAGAGAAAGCCAGCCAGGTACTCTTGCACTCGCTCTCTCCACGTACACGTCTCTTTACCTCAGCTTTTTGCAGCTCCTCTGGGTCTCTGTGAGCCCCTCTCTTTCCTTCTAGTGGTAGAATTTCCACTCAGCCAGCTTTCCTGTGGTTCTGGATGATGTCCGTTCTGTCTTTTAGTTGTAGTTTTGAAATTGTTGTGTGAGGCAGCAGTGTAGGTGTTTACCTATGCTGCCATCTTGGATTTTCCCCAAGTATGTCGGGTTTGCTATAATAAAACTGTAAATATAATAGAATATTAATAAACATCATACACACACACACCACACACACACACACACACACACACACACACACACACCTACCTTTTGATAGTGTTTCTCTGGAATACTCTTATTAATGCAAATCCATTGGTAAAAATCTTGACTTGGTTTAGCTTCCTCTTTTTCCAGTAAGTAAACTAAGATGGACTACTGTTTTGTAAGTGATCTGGGACTGGGAAGCTAGATGTTGTGACTTCCCCATCAGCAGTAAATCTTTCTCTAAGTTATAGGTCCCTAAACTTTAGCATGCATCATAATCATTTAGATGGACAGCAATGGTTATAAATCTGCTCCAAGTATCCACCTCACCCCATACCTATTAATCTTGATATTATTGACTATGTTCACTATGCTGTATCCACATCTCTGTGGCTATTCTGTATCTACCAATTTGTACTGCTTAATCCCTTCACCTTTTTCACTTACCCCCAATGCCCCTCCTCTTCTGTTAGCCTGTTCTCTCTATCAATCTTCTATTTTGTTCATTAAATTCTACATATAAGTAGAATCATATGGTACTTGTCTTTCTCTGTCTGACATTTCACTTAGCACAGTACTTTCCAGGTTCATTCACATTATTGCAAAAAGATTTCCTTCTTTTTTACAGCTGATTATTATTTCATTGTGTAAATGTACCACAGTTTTTATCCACTCATCTACTGATGGACACTTGGGCTGTTTCCATATCTTGGCTATTATTAAAAATACTGCAGTCAACATAAAGGTTCTCATTTTTAATGAGTGTCCATGTGATGTTGTCACTGCTAGTGTAGAAACCAGAATTCTTATCCACATTTATGGGCCTCTGATTTCTAATTAATAAAATAAGGACTTTTGAGCAAATTATATTTGAAGGTCCTCCTAATAATAATAATTTGTAACATATAAATTATACTACTGTCTTATGAAAATTGAAGAAAGTACTTTTAAAATTCTTAAACTGTTTCCCTATAACAGCTAAGAGTAACTTGGCAGCAGTAACTTTGAACTTTGCAAGTAATAGTGATTGGATTATTGTTTTCTCACATACCAAAATGTCTGAAAGTAGATGCCTATATGATTTTTTGTTTTTCCCCAGGATTGCAAGTTCATTCTCTGAAAAAGAAGCTGAGATAGAGTTTGGGGTATAAGATGTGTAGTATGGATCAACATCTATGAAGACAAGTGTAGGACTAGGATTGGGCAGGAAAAAAAAAAACTGTGATGTTCACCCAACAGAACCTCAGCCAATCTGATGGGGAGCATTAGAGAGACTATTGTCTTTCATAGGGTCCTGTGGTCCTGTATTGGTCCGAAACAGCTGGGTCTTGTTTCATTCTGTAAACTCCATCTCTGTCACTGGAAGGATGCAGGCTGGGGCGAGGCACCTCTCAGCAGCTGAGTTAAACACTGAACAATTGCTGACTGGAAGCTGTCTGCTGACCCCACTCTCTACACCTAGCAACCAGTCCTCTCTTGAAGGGGGTGTGAGTGGCATATCTCATGTTCACCAGACATGTCAATGCAAGTCCTCTGTGATTCTTTTAACCTACCTTTCATGTTGAGAAAATGGCCCCTGCAGTTGTATAGAGTACATGCAATTCAAGGGAGGGAAGAAGTCATGATACCTATTCCTTTTTTCAGGAAAGCTTTCCTAGAAACCACTCAGATTTTGTTAATGCTTCACTTATCAGAAATTTATGACATGACTAGATGGAACAGAGGCTGGAAAGGTGAGTAGTTAGTGTTTTCAGTCTCTACAATGGAGAAATAACAGGTAAGGTGTTTGGGAATGGATGTAGAGTTCCATAAAAGTCTTTGTCACTCACTTCACTAATCTCCTAAAATATTTATCAGGTACTCTGTTGAATTCCATAAAGAGATGTAAAAGCAGTACTAGTATTCCCAATTCCCAGGTAAAAGCCTGAAAACCAAATACTGAATTTTCCATATGTTTTTTTGACTTTTTCCTCAGTCAAAATAAGTTTTCTTCTCTATCCTGAGAAAATGTAGGCAGACAATCTACAAATGTGACATAAACTAAAGGATACAGGGGTTGTTATTTGCCAAAGTCAAACCAATAGGCCTGCCATTTTCTTTTCAAACCAACACTATCATAACGGATTTTCTATTTCACCTTAAACTAAGGAATTTGCACATCTGCTAGCTCACAATTTAATATAAGAAGGTTTAAAAAGAAAGAGAGAGAGTAAGAGAGAAAAAAGCCCTAAAAATCTCAGGAACCCCTTTGTTTCTTAAGCAGCAGGCAAAATCCCAGCTTTTCTCCATCACTGTCTCAGACTTTGTATTAATAAACCAAATAAAGGTAAGAAATGACCTAATGAATTACAATAATACATATCATCAAGTGGGTAAATCATAACTAAAAATAAGAGTCATGCTTTCACTATTGCTAAAGTGGATAAAGAAGGAGGATCTAAGTATCTTATCTCTGTAGCTTGTCTGATTGAATTGAACCACTATTCAAACTCACTTTATTAATTTATTTTTGGAGCTAGTAAATGTGACTGAGAAATTACAGTTTTTAAAAGAAAACTTGGAGATTTTATAGAACAGTAGAATAATATCAGAATTTCAATTTAATATTAAAATTATAATAAAATTGTTTTAACAGTAGTGTATAACTTTTCAAAATAAGTCAGATAGCTATTGCTTATTATGGTTTTTTTTTTCAGAAAATGTTAGAAAAATAACTATTTTGAAGTGTTGGGCAAAGTATACTGCTTTCATAATGAATTGTAAACTGTCTCTTTGTTCCCTTAACAACCAGAGCAAACAAACCAATGAGTACCTTTGAATGAATTGACTTGCAGGACATTAAGCAATGGTTTAAAAAAAAATGTTATTTTAAGTTAAAACAGTAGAGGGCTCTGAAAATAATGAGACAATCAACTGCAAAATCTATTGTACTTGAGTTCCATGTAGGTGTAACACATTTTATACACATTATCTCATATGTAAAAAAAGACATGGAAGCTATAAATAAAGAAAACATAAAAAACAAGCTGTTTATTAATGACTTTCCACACATGTTATTTGTTCTTTTAAAGTCATTGCTTAACTATTTTATTTTTATTTATAGAGATAAAAATATTTTTCTATAAAAATTCCAGAGGCAATCTAATCACTTGCAGAAATATTTCAAACACATATTCTTTTGATATTATTTCTTTAGGGATTAGTTATTCTGTCTCTTATTTCAATGTTAATTTATGTATTAACTTTCCTGCTATAGAACATCAGATTTATTTTCAATGCCCTATCTTTGTAAATTATATTAAAATAAAATTGATCTACCTTTCATTATTAAAGTTTTAGGATGTATTTTTCACAGGAATAGCAATATAATTTTTAAGGTCTACCTTAATGCCACTGAAAATAATTGCATTATTTCTTAATTAACCTTATCACCAAGTCTCTATGTTCCTAGAAATATATATTAATTTTTACTCAGTATTAATTTTGCATACATATTACTCAGGTAATTTTCATAATTAAGGATAAATCTACTCAATATAGAAAATAGTTTTGAATGTTATTTTTAACATACTGTGATAAATTTGGTAATTATTTAAGATGGACTCAATAGATTATAATTAGTGATCAGCAACACTCCTCTCTCCTACTATAAATGATTAGAGAGCAGCAAGATGGTTGAGCATCTGAAATGCTTACATTTTTCTCTCTTCTAAGTCCCCAAATGTGTGTCTTAAGATATAGAAATGACAACTTTAGCACCACAAACACATGCAGAGCCCAAGATAAGTCCTTCTGAAAGGAATTGATGGCAATGCAACCAAAGAGTTAACTATTTCTGCAATACAAGAAGCAGTATTATGTTCATATGAGGAGCACAGACTCAGAACAAAACTGCCTGAGACAAGGCTGAGCTCCACTCACCATATCTGTGCACACTTAGGCAAATTGGCATCTCTCTATTAATGTGGAACATTACCATAACAGACTCAATTACTATATATATATTACTGACCTAACATATTGATGTAGCTTACAAAGGGACCTATCCTATATAATAAAAGGATAATATGCAAATTGACCAAACAGTAGAACAACCAGTTGCTATGATGTGTACTGATCACTAAGGGGTAGACACTCAATGTAGGAACTGCCACCTGGTGGTCAGTGTGCTCCCGCTGGGGAAGCAGCACTCAGCCAGAAGTCTGGCTCACGGCTGGCAAGCACAGGGGCAGTGGTGGGATCTTCTTCTGCCTCCGTGGAAGGCAGGCAGTAAGAAGCGAGGGGTCTTGGACCCCGAGACATCTCAAGGGGTCCCAAACTGCAAGAGGGCACAGGCCAAGCAGAGGGATGCCCCAGTGCACAAAATTTCGTGCCCTGAGCCTCTAGTTTTATTAATATAAGTCCAATTTAAATGCAAGAAAAATTGAGTACATATGATACAGGATGGTTAAACATTTCAAAATTTGTAAAAAGAATTTCCATTTTTAAACTATTAATATGATCCCATAGTAACTTATGCATTCAAATCTCTTATTTCTGCTCTTCACACTTAATTTCATTTTGATTTTCCATCTCTTCTTTCTCCCTTGTATCTATAACTTGATACAGAGTCAACACCAAAGGAAAACACATACCCTAGGACATTTGCTAAAAATGATCTAGGCCCTCTGAACATTATATAAAAAAACTTTTAAATTAGAAAATGAAAAAAAAATATCTCAACTGTAAGAAATAAATGCTAGTTCTGTTACTTCTTTCTTCTTCCGTAGGTCAAAAATCAGAAGTATAATTAGGATTATATTAAAAATATATGTAAAACAAAATACCAAATGGATCCTTTCTCTCATTTTTTTCTACCCTCTCTATTTTTATCTCTCATACATGTGATATATCCATTAAATGAAAAAGATCTTTTGTCAGTTTTTATTTTTCACCAAGCACTCTCAATTAGCATGTGACACACTAAAAGCACTGTCAGACAACATTAAAGAGAGACAAGATCCTAAATGGACACAAATTGAACAATTTAATTATCTGTCATCAATATTATTGGTGTACCTCTGTTGTGCTTCTCTACTTAACAGGAAACAGCTGCCTAACTAATTATTTCTGCCTGTAGTGGACACTCAAGACCTAGTTTCATAAAAACATACAGTTTATTGGATAACTAAGATAGATCCTTTTACAAGTTTACTTTATGGGGTAAACCCTAAAAACGATCATTCAGTTAATCATGGAGGCATTTATGTCAAGTCAGTTTATTTTAGAAAAATCACTTAATGTTAAAAGATATAGATAGGAATTCAGGTTAGCTAAGTATCCGTATCTATTTGCCTTTACTTATAGAAATGAGAAGAACAAAGATAAAGAGGTATATTAATTCAAAAATCTATGGTTCAAGAAAGGAAGGTTATTCTTTGCTCTAGGGAAATAAACAAATTTTGAAATGAATAAGAATTACACATTTTTGGGGGTATATACTTATACACACATATCAAATCACAACACTAAATCAATCCAAATTAACTATGGGACTTATTTGTAAGAAATATGGGTTCTTTGATGCTTTGAGATTGGCACTGAAGTAAATAACATTTTTAAAGAATATACATTTAGTGTTTACTTCAGCAGCACATATACTAAAGAAGATAGAATTAGAAAATACTCTTTGATCTTATCTTGTAGAAATACCACAGTGTGTGTGGGTGGGGAAAGGTGGCACCATAAGTGATTTTAAAGGTTTTACATTGATTGATATATTTATACCTTCAAGGTTGTCACATTTATTTATATACCAGAGGCCCAGTGCAGGAATTCATGCACAGGTGGGGTCCTTCAGGGTAGCCTGCAGGGATCAGGCTTAAACTGCAGTCCAACGTTGCCTGCAGCTTCTACCTGCCACTCCTGCTCATCCCAGTCCCACTGCGCCTGCCACGGGCTCATGCTCAATCAGTCCCAATAGAGAGAGGCTCACACCACCATAGCAGCCCTGTGTCTGGCACCCTCCTGAGGAGAGTGCCCTGCGGGATAAGGATAAAACCACCTCTTTGACATCTCCCAAGGGACCTGGATTGTGAGTGCACAGGCCAGTATGAGGGACCCCCATCAGTGCAGGATTGGGGCCAGGGAGGGACCACAGAAAGGCTGCAGGGTATGTCCAGCCCATCTCACTCAGTCCTAATCAGCTGAACCCCAGCAGCTAGCTAACCTACCAGTCAGAGCGTCTGCCCCCTCGTGGTCAATGTATGTCATAGCAACTGGTCTACCAGTCCACTGTATGCCCCTCTGGTGGTCAGTGTACATCATAGTGAGCAGTTGAGCGGCCTTAGCTTATCATTAGAATATTACACTTTGTTTGGTTGGACAGTCAACTGATCACCAGAAGACCAGACACTTAACATATTAGACTTTTATTATATAGGGTCTCTTTCAGTCTTAATATTTCTGTTCTGGAAGATAGTGAACATGAGTGAAGAAAAGAGAAACTTCAGATACTCTAGTTCTATTGTTACCATCAATAACCTTTCTATTATAACTTGAAGTCTTAGTATTTAGCAAGAGGTCACAGAGGTAGGAAAAAACACACTTATTTCCTTTGAGACTCAATTAGGTGTTTTGCACAGTGATGAGGTTTGATTAGATATATTTTTTCTTTTTTTTTTTTTTACAGGTTTCAATGTTTTATTTGTTTATTGTTTTTTTTAAATTAAATCTTTATTGTTCAGATTATTACATTTGTTTCTCTTTTTTTCCTCGCCATAACTCCCCTCCACCTGGCTCCCGCCCCTCCCTCTACCCATACTTCCCCTGCATTGACCTCATCTATAGGTGTATGATTTTTGTCCAGTCTCTCCCTGCACCCCCCTCACCCCTTTCCCCTGAGAATTGTCAGTCCACTCCCTTTCTGTGCTCCTGATTATATTATATTCACCAGTTTATTCTGTTAATCAAATTTTTAATACACTTAATTTTTAGATTCACTTGTTGATAGATATGTATTTGTTGTTCATAATTTTTTGTCTTTTACCTTTTTCTTCTTCCTCTTGTAAAAGAGTACCTTTCAGCATTTCATATAATACTGGTTTGGAGTTGATGAACTCCTTTAGGTTTTTCTTATCTGGGAAGCTCTTTATCTGCCCTTCAATTCTGAATGAAGCTTTGCTGGATAGAGTATTCTTGGTTGTAGGTTCTTGCTATTCATCACGTTGAATATTTCTTGCCAATCCTATCTGGCCTGCATGGTTTCTGTTGAGAAATCAGCTGACAATCATATGGGTGCACCCTTGTAGGTAATGAACTGTTTTTCTCTTGCTGCTTTCAATATCCTCTCTTTGTCTTTTGCTCTTGGTATTTTAATTATGCTGTGTCTTGGTGTGGTCCTCTTTGGATTCCTTTTATTTGGGTTTCTGTGTGCTTCCTGAACTTGCAAGTCTATTTCTTTCACCAGATGTGGGAAGGTTTCAGTCATTATTTCTTCAAATAATTTTTCAGTATCTTGCTCTTTCTCTTCTTCTAGCACCCCCACAATTCTGATGTTAGTACACTTGAAGTTGTACCAGAGGCTCCTTATATTATCTTCACATTTTTGGATTCATTTTTCTTCTTGCTTTTCCAGTTGAGTGTTTTCTGATTCTTTATATTTCAAATATTTGACTTGATTCTTGCCTCCCTCTAATATGCTGTTAGGTCTCTGTATAATTTTTTTTTTTAATTTCAGTCAGGCTATATTTAATTTTTATTTAGTCCTTTTTCATCTCCTCTTGGGTCTCGCTAAATTTATCCATCTTTTCTAGGAAATTATTGAAACACCTTATAACTGTGGTTTTGAACTCTATATCCAGTTGTTTGTTTTCCTCCATTTCTTTTGTTTGTGATCTCTTCCTTTGTCTCCAAATTTTCACTATGCCGGGAGAACTTCTGTGTTGGATTCAGCCTTATGATACATGACTTGTAAAACTGCAAAAGCCTCTCTGTTGAGCTTGGGATTGGTGGAGTCTCAGGGCTTAATGGACTGCCTTGCCTTCCTGTCAGCCGCTTCCTACATGTACCTGGTTCTCACGTGTCTCTGGGTAATTGCTAGAGTGGTCACTGTGCACACGTGCAGTGCTTCTAGATGGCTGCCTTTCAGGCTCCCCTGCATTCCAGGACCCGTATGAGTCTGGGTCCCCAGGGTCTCGCTCGAAACTGGGGTTTAGTGGAGTTAGAAGTGGTGCAATTGGGAGGTTCTGTCTCCTGCCCACTAGTGAAAGCCAGCGGCACAATCAGCAGTCTGTCTTCTTTGCACACTGCTATGCATGCCATCAGACTTCTGCCCTTTTGTGGCTCCCCTAAATTTCCGTGCACTTCTCCCTTTTCACAGTCCAAACTCCCCCCATATGAGTTTCGACTGGACCTGGGTTCAGTGCTGTAGGATAAGGGGTTCAGTGCATTTGGGAGTCTCCCATCTCCCTCCTTCCAGAGGAAGCCAGCCAGGCAATCTGGCACCCGTTTACTCCACACATGCATCTCCATACCTCAGCTTTTTGCAGCTCGTCTGGGTCTCCATGAGCCCCTCTCTTTCCTTCTAGTTGTAGAATTTCCACTCAGCCAGCTTTCCTGTGGTTCTGGATGATGTCTGTTCTGTCTTTTATTTGTAGTTTTAAAATTGTTGTGCAAGGCAGCAGTTTAGGTGTTCACCTATGTCACCATCTTGGATTCTCTGATACCTTCTTAATCCCTTATATCTCTAAATTTTATAATAAAAACAAATAATAGAAAATTATTACAGATCTAGGATGTCTTAGAGGTATGCTTGCAAATATTAATATTAAAATTTACCTGAAGAGGCTGAGACCAGTTTGGCTCAGTGGATAGAGCGTCGGCATGCAGACTGAGAGGTCCTGGGTTCGATTCCGGTCGGGGGCATGTACCTTGCTTGCAGGCACATCTCCAGTGTGGAGTGTGCAGGAGGCGGCTGATCGATGTATCTCTCTCATCGATATTTTTGACTTTCTATCCCTCTCCCTTCCTCTCTGTGAAAAATCAATAAAATATATTAAAAAAAAATTACCTGAAGTGCCCTAACTGGTTTGGCTCACTGGATAGAGAGTCGATCTGTAGACTGAAAGGTCCCAGGTTTGGTCCCAGGTTGCAGACACATCCCCAGTAGGAGGTGTGTAGGAGGCAGCTGATCAATATTTCTGTCTCATTGATGTTTCTAACTCTCTATTCCTCTTCCTTACTCTCTATAAAAATCAATTATATATTTGAAATTTACCTGAAGAGAATAAAAGGGGAGGGAAAGACTAAACTATGTGTGGATGAAAGACTTGGGGATATTAATGAAAATGTCATTTTGTTGAATTCTCCTTTTGTTACATCTATACTAAAAAAAGTAAGTGTAATTCAAGGGAATTTAAAAGTGACTAATTTAAATAGAATTAATATGCACTTATTCGTGTGATAGATGAGAAAGAAAATGTGATTTAGAGAAGATAAATGGACAAAAGAATGGGTCTTTCACTGACCTTTTCATTTATTTACTCATTTAAATGTTTACTGGACACTATTTTTAAGATACTTTGTTAAACATTAGAGAACAAATACAAATATGTCATTTTGAGTTCTTTCTATATTTTGGAAATTAAACCTTTGTCAGAGCTACTGTTTGCAAATATCACCTCCCATCAGGTTGGCTGCCTGTTTGTTTTGTCGTCCATTTCTTTTGCTGTGCAGAAGCTCTTCAGTTTGATACAGTCCCATTCACTTATTTTTGCCTTAACTGCCCTTGCCTTTGGGATAAAGTCCATAAAATGTTCTCTACCACCTAGTTTGGAACTTATATTTTTTTCTATGTGACTTATAGTTTTGGGTCTTATGTTTAAGTCTTTGATCCATTTTGAATTAATGTTTTTACATGCGAGCAAGCAGCAATCCAGTTTCATCTATTGCCATGTTTTCCCAGCACCATTTATTGAAGAGACTATATTTACTCCAATGTGCATTTCTGGCTCCTTTGTCAAAAATTATCTTCCCATAGGGGTGTGTGTGTGTGTGTGTGTGTGTGTTTAATATATTTTATCGATTTTTTACAGAGAGGAAGGGAGAAAGATAGAGAGTTAGAAACATCTATGAGAGAGAGACATTGATCAGCTGCCTCTTGCACGCCCCCTACTGGGGATGTGCACACAACCAAGGTACATGCCCTTGACCAGAATCAAACCTGAGACCTTTCAGTGTGCAGACCGATGATCTATCCACTGAGCCAAATTGGTTTTGGCTGGTGTGGTTTTATAGCTGGGCTCTCTATTCTTTCCATTGATCTGTGTATGTTTTTATCTGCAAATACCATGCTGTTAGGATTATCGTAGCTCTGTAGTATATTTTGAAGCCAGGTAGCATTGTTTTTGTTTTTTTTTCAGGATTGCTCTGGCTATTCTGGGTCTTTTGTGGTCCCATACAAATCTGATGATTTCTCATTCTATTTCTTTAAAAAATGAGATTGAGATTTTGATGGGGGTTGCATTAAATCTGTATATTGCTTTGGGTAAAATGGCCACTTTAACTATGTTGATTCTTCCTGTTCATGAACATGGAATATTTTGTTAGCAGTTTGTTGATTTCTCAAAAAATTAAAAAGAGAGCTATCATATGACCCAACAATCCCTCTCCTGGCTATATACCCAAAAAACTCAAAATCATTTATATGCAAATATATATACACCCATATGTTCATGTCAGCATGATTCATGGTGGTTAAGAGTTAGAAATAACCAAAGTAAAAGTACTCTATGATAGAGGACTGGATAAAGAAGATGTGGTACATATGCACAATGGAGTACTACTCAGCCATAAGAAAGGATGAAATAGTGTCATTTACAACATGGACAGACCTTGAGAACATTATGCTAAGTGAAATAAGTCAGACAGAAAAGCTAAGAACTATATGATTTAACTCATATATGTGGAATGTAAAACTGAAACTTATGAACACAAACAGCAGTGTGATGGTTGCCAGAGGGAGGGAGTGGGGGAAGAAAGGGGATTTGAATTTGGGTGGTGGACACATAATCCGATATACAGATTTTGTAAATAGAATCCACACATAAAAGCTATATGTTCATGTTGAGTAATGTCACTCCAATACAATTTTAAAAAATATAAAGTGTAAATATAAGAAACAGAAACAAAATCAAACAAATAAACTAAAAAAGTAAATAAATATGTCATTGTGCCTAAGCTCAGGAGTATTTTATGTTCTTGGAACAAAAGAGAGAAATTCAAATAAAAAATGCCTCAGTGGGAAATACTGTAATTAATTTAAATTATAAAAAATGGAATGTTGTTCATAATTAAAATAAAATAGCACTATGTTAACTAAAAATAAATATATTAACATGAAAGAGAGAACAGTGTGTGTTCATCTATTTTAGAAAGCATAGAAGTAGTTTAAAATATTCCAACAAAAAATAGTCCAGCCACAGATGGCTTCCCTAGTGAATTCTTCCTAACATTTAAGGAAAGTAATACCAATTCTACTATACACACTCATTAAGGAAGTAGAAGAGGAGGAAGTAATTTCTAACTCAGTTGAAGTGATTATAGTAGACCTAATACCCATACTAGGCAACTACATCTGAAAAAGTAAACATGGTAGACCAATATCCTTCATGAATATGTATGCAAAACTCCTCAATAAAATATAGGCAAAATAAATCCAATAATATGTAAAAACGCCAATATAGTATAACTAAGTTGGACTTCTCTCTATAATACAAAATTGGTTTAACTTAAAAAAAAATCCATCAGTGTAATTCACCTTAGTCACAACATAAAGGAAAAAAAAACATGATAATTTCAATAAATGCAGAGGCTCATTTGGCAAAATTCAGCACCAACATTTTTAAAACTTTCAGCCACATGCAAAAAGAAGAGAATGTCCACAAAGTGATCTGAACCACTTAGAAGTAATCTATTGCTCTCCTCACAGCATTATTTTGATACTTTATCCCTAGGATTAAAAATAAAGCAAGGCCCTGGCTAGTTTTTCTCAATAGATAGATCATCAGCCTGCAGACTAAAGGGTCCTGGGTTTGATTTTGGATAAGGGCACATACCTGAGTTGTGGACTCAATCTCCAATAAGGGGCATGCAGGAGGCAGCCGATCAATGATTCTCTCTCATCACTGATGTTTCTACTTCTCTGTCCCTCTCCCTTACTCCTTCCTCTCTGAAACCAATCCTATATAATAAAGAGGTAATAAGAAAATTGATCATCACTCCAACACACAAGATGGCCAGCAGGAAAGGGTAGTTGTGGGCGATCAGGCCAGCAGGGGAGAGCAGTTAGGGGTGACCATGCCAGCAGGGAGAGGACAATTAGGGGCAATCAGGCTGGCAGGGGAGCAGTTAGGTGGCAATCAGTCTGTCAGGGGAGTCATTAGGGGGTGATCAGGCTGGCAGACAGAAACAGTTAGGGCAATCAGGCAGGCAGGCAGGTGAGTGGTTGGGAGCCAGCAGTCCTGAATTGTGAGAGGGATATCTGACTGCCTTTTTAGGCCCTATCTCAGATTGGAGAGGGTGTAGGCTGGGCTGAGGGACACACACACCCCTGTGCATGAATTTGTGCACCAGGCCTCTAGTAAAAATACATATATTTTTTAAGAAGTATAAAACAAGGATGTCTTTTCCTCACTATTACCATTTAACCTTATACTGGAGGCTCTAACTATTACAACAGAAAATAAATAACTTAAAAGGCATAATCATTGACATGAACTAAGTAAAAATATTTATATTTATATAAGATATGACAGCCTATATAGAAATTATCAAAACTCCACAAAACAGTACTAAAAAAAATAGATTATTTTACCAAAGTTGCAGGATACAATGTTAATATCCAAAACTTTTGTATTTTTTTAAATATATTTTTATTGTTTTTTTACAGAGGAAGAGAGAAGGATAGAAAGTCAGAAACATCAATGAGAGACATCAATCAGCCGCCTCCTGCACATCCCCTACTGGAGTTGTGCCTGCAAGCAAGGTACATACCCCCACCGGAATAGAACCTGGAACCTTTCAGTCCGCATGCCGATGCTCTATCCACTGAGCCAAACCGGTATCAGACAAAACTTTTGTATTTTTATGTATCTGGAAAAACAGTTGGAAAATGAAATAAAAATATTCTATTTATAATAGTGCCAAAATATAAAATAACTAATAATAAATTAAACAAAAATAAGGAAGGCTATACACTTAAAACAGTACATTATTGAGAAATATTAAACAAGACCTAAATAAATGTAGATATTTACTATGTTCATGGATTGGAAGAGTCAACATTATTAATATGTTAATTTTCCTTAAGTTGATCTATACAATTAACACAATCACAATCAAAATCCTAGCAGCTTTTTTATAGAAATTAATGAACAGATTCTATATATGGCAACAAATAATTTGAAATTGACTCATAATAGTTCTAATATTTGCTATTAGGATAAAGATAAGGTATGAGGAATAATAAAGATAATTTATAATTAAATAAGGAAAACAAAATGAGCATAAAATTTGGACAGACAAAAGAAAGTATTTGAATGACCAATAAGTCCATAAAAGGAGACAACATAAAGTTATAAGGGGGAAATATAAATTATGAGTTACTATTATACACCCACTAGAAGAGCTAGAATAGGTAAGGTTCACATACCAATGTTGGAATACATGTAAACAACTAGAAATCTCATATACAACTTTTCAAAACATAAAAGTGGGATAACTACTTTGTAAAACTTTTTGGCAGTTTCCTAAAATATTAGCTATACATCTGCCATATGCCATAGCTTTCACACTCCTGGTAATTTACCCAAGAGAAGTAAAAACATATTTCCACACAAGCATGTATACAAATGTTGATTTTAGCTTTATTCACAATAGACCAAAATTCTTCATGCAACCATGCTTTAGTAACATTGCATAATAGAGAGGCCTGTCTTTGTCTTGTACCCTATGGGATGGCCAAACAACTCTTATACATTGGTGTTTCAGAAGATATACTCATGAGGCACCATGGTAGGAATGTACCCAGATATCTTGCTTGGTGTCATAGAGTGGCAAGGACAAATAGTCTTTTTGCTAGCTCAGAAAAGCAGGGTGAACATGTCAGCAGTGGAACACATCTTTTAAAACTATGGTGAAGCAGTGTCAAATAGTGGCCTTGATGAGCAGTTACCTGTAGTGGGCAAACATGGGCTTGGTTGGGAAAAACAAAGAGAGAAGCAGGTGCAAATTGGATGTCATGTACTGTGATAGCAAGAAGATTGAATAATAAGGAAATCAGGTTTGAATTCTAACAGTAATAGCACATTTTTATACTCTATTAGAGAAGTCTGAGAAATTTAGATTTATTAAAAATACATGAGGATTATTCAGGGACTATAAATTTGAGTTGGATAACTTATCTAAGTGTTGACGGACATTTTATAAAGTGGTGTTTTTTTTTTATAAAAGTCACACTGAGTAAAAATTTCTATGGGTAGGAGATTCAATATTATAAATATGTCAATACTGTTACCAAACTTATCTAATAGATATAACAGGATCCATTAAAATCCCAGTAAAATTTTGCCCTAACCATTTTGGCTCAGTGGATAGAGCATCAACCTGTGGACTGAAGGGTCCTGGGTTCGATTCTGGTCAAGAGCACATGCCCATGTGGGCTCAATCCCCAGTAGGGTGAGTGCAGGAGGCAGCTGATCAATGATTCTCTCTCATCATTGATGTATCTATCTCTCTCTCCCTCTTCTTTCCTCTCTGAAATAATAAATAAATAAATAAATAAATAAATAAATAAATAAATCCCAGTAGCTTTTTTTTTTTCAAATTGACAAACTGATGGTGAAATTCGTATGTAAATGCAAATTGTTAATAATAAAGCTGGTGAACAAAGCTACCTGATATCAAAACCTATTATAAAGAGATAATAAGAGAGAATTTATTGGCACAAAAACTAACAAATAGAAATGTATACAAAGTTTAGAATCAGATCCACAGCTGGATTGTCAGTTGACTTCTGATAAGGAGGTAAGAACAGTGACCAAGAGTGATATTTTCAGTAAATGTTGCTAGGTCAATTAGATATCCATATGGTTATAAAATAAATCTTGTCCTGTAGATGTGTCAAAGTAAATTGCAGATAGATTGCTGGTCTAAATGTAAAAGAAAAAATAATAAAAATTTTAAAGAGCAGATAGAAAACATCTTAATGAATAATTTCTTACCTAATAATAAAAAAACATGTAAATTGATCATACCTCACTATGCCCATCAGCCAATCAGGAGCAAGTATGCAAATTAGCCCCCAAAATATGGTGGCTAATTTGCATACACAAACATGGAGCGAAGACTGAAGATAGTGTAGAAGGAAGCCAAGTAAGCCCCACAACTAATATTCTTCTCTTGGTTGTGTGTGTGTGTGTGTGTGTGTGTGTGTGTGTGTGTGTTTACTGAAAGATGTTTAAGAAAATATTCAAAGCAACACTAGTTATAATAGACAAAAGTTGAAAGATACTCCATAAATGTATACATTAAGGTATATTCACACACTGTAATATTATATGCAGAATTAATCAATAGTGTTATTAAGGGCTATTTTATACACTTGGAGATGAATAATGATAGGGAAGGGATTTGATAGGACTTCTGTGGGTAATAGTCTGTTTCTTGTTGTGTGTACTAATTATGAGGGTGTGTTCAATTGGTAAAAGTTCATCAACTTGCTTTCAGAAAAGGGCAACCATACAAGTATTTATACAATCTTACCTAATAAAAGAATAATATGCAAATTGACCTTACATCTGCTACACCCACAGGACATGTCCTCCAACCAAACAGGAGAGAGTATGCAAATTAACCCAACCAAGATGTCTTTGGCCACTGAAAGAGCAGGAGGTTTGGACTTCCCCAAAAATGGAGGAAGCCAAGCTTCCTGCACACCCTAGCTGGCTCAGTCCTCCACTCAAGGCTATAAAGTTTCAATTACAGAATATAAATCCCAGTTACCAGGGCCTTCACTTGGGTTACTGTGGGGGCATGGCCAGCCTTCAAACCACCACAGGTCCCTTGCCCAGGCCACTCCATACCCCAAGGGAATCCCTGCCATGATCTGGGTCATGCTTCAAGGCAAACCAGCTGGCCCCCACCCATGCACCAGGCCTCTATCCTATCTAATAAAAGGGTAATATGCAAATTGACCATCATTCCAACACACAATATGGCTGCCCCCATGTGGTCAAAGATGGCTGTCCCATGTGGACACAAGATGACCACCACAAGATGGCCAGCAGAGGAAGGCAGTGGGAGGGACCAGGCCTGCAAAGGAGGGCAGTTGGGGGCCATCAAGCTTACAGAGGAGGGTAGTTAGGGGTGATCAAGTTAGCAGAGGAGGGAAGTTGGGGGTGACCCAGGCCTAAAGGGGAGAGCAGTTCAGGGGGGACAGGCCTGCAGGTGAGGGCAGTTAGGGATGACCAGGATGGTAGGGGAGGGCAGTTAGTGGCAAACAGGCTGGCAAGGGAGCATTTAGGCATCAATCAGGCTGGCAGAGAATGATTAGGGGCAATCAAGAAGGTAGGCAGTTGGGAGCCAGCAGTCCTGAATTGTGAGAGGGCAGTGCAACATACCTCAGGGGGTCCCAGATTGGCGAGTGTGCAGGCTGGGCTGAGGGTTACCCCTCCCCCATGCACAAATTTCATGCACCAGTAAAAAATAAAGGAACTGATATATATTTGTAAAAGATGACAATAGACAGCAATAAGAACAGACTAGAGAAAGACAAATGTTAGAAGTTTAATGCAATTCTATATAATAAAGAGCTAATATGCTAATTCAGCCAAATGATGGAGCAACCTTCCAGAATGACCAGTGAGTGGGGATCTCAAGGCAGCAGGGCTACAAGGGCCAAGTCCCTTGCATGAATTTCATGCATTGGGCCTCTAGTAGTATATATAAGAAATGATGATGCAAGATTACTGGGAAATAGGCATTTAAGAAAGGAAAACATTATAAATCCACTTTTGTAATATCTGTGTTTTCATTATAAACATTGGTATAATGAATCATTTAGCTAATTTATTATCTGATCTTATTCTTAAATTCAAAGGATAATCTATTTTCTTTTTATAATTTTGGGGAGTGTAGGGGATAGAGTAAGCCATAGATTTTCAAGGACAGCATCCTTCAATATCATGCCTGTTAGTACATGATCTGTGCTGGGGCCTCAAGGTTTGAGTCTACTATTTAATCTCTCAAATATATACACAAAATAGAAGTACCCTTAAAAGGGTGACATCTCTTTCTAAACTCAAAGGGGCTTGGCTATTGGAATAACCTGCAGCTGTGTTAAGGAGATCTATTACCTGGCTCACTAGTTTGTTTTAGTATACAGCCTTGTGGGCTCAGTTTTCCATTTAGAACACATTTAGCCTTAGATCCCTGCTATAAAATCTGCAGTAGTTTCAATGCTAAATAAAAGCTTCTTTTCAGAGGTAAGTATTCTATAGTATAAGCTCATCTCATTTTGTGTACCTGAAAACAATAAAAAGAAAGTGTATTGTCACATAGCACAATAGGTATGCCATAACTAAATGTTGAATTGAATGACCCTCTATTAGGCCCCACTGTAATGTACAGAGCCCAATTCTCAATAAAATGAAAAGTGAAATCCTAACTACTTCATGGCAGTGTGGTGAGGCAGCTAGAGATGCAGAGCCCTGGGGTTTTATTCCTACCTCTTCCACCTTCTAGCTATGTGATCAGGCACAACTAAAACTAACTGTCTGAAGCTAAATTTTCTCATGCACATAACTGAAACATTAACACTGTCCTAACTCCCAAAGCTGTTGGAGTGATCAAAAAAGACATTAGATATCCTATCTAATAAAAGAGTAATATGCAAATTGACCATCACTCCAAGATACAAGAGGGCCACCCCCATGTGGTCAAAGATGGCTGCCCCCATGTGGTCACAAGATGGTGCCACAAGATGCCCTGCAGGGGAGGGCAGTTGTGGGCAGTTAGGGTGACCAGGCCAGCAGAGGAGGGCATTTTGGGGGCAACCAGGCTGGCAGAGAGGGCAGTTAGGGGTGACCAGACTGTCAAGGGAGGGCAGTTAGATGTGACCAGACCAGCAGGAGAGGGCAGTTGGGATGACCAGGCCTGCAGGGGAGGACAGTTATGAGAGATCAGACTGGCAGGGGAGGGCAGTTAGGGGCAATCAGGCTGGCTGGGGAGCAATTAGGCATCAATCAGGCTGTGGAGTAGTTATGGAGTGATCTGGCTGGCAGGCAGAAACAGTTAGGGGCAATCAGGCAGAGGCAGGTGAGCAGTTGGGAACCAGCAGTCCTGGATTGTGATAGGGATGTCTGACCACCCATATAGGCCCGATCCCACAGGTGGTCATACATTCCTCAAAGGGTCCCAAATTGGAAAGATGCAGGCTGGGCTGGGGGACAACCCATCCCATGCACAAATTTCATGCACCAGGCCTCTAGTGAAAGAATAAAAACTCAGTCACTGCTGTTAAATTTCACTACCAACAGGATACTTCCTTTGACTATAGAAAACCTGTTAATTTATTTTTTTCTAGAGGAAATGATTCAAATACTGCTATTTCAATTCAGTTACTCTTGTGTGAATTCTAAAAGCATACGTTTTAAAATAATACTGCATATCTATCTAT
Source organism: Lasiurus cinereus (assembly GCA_011751065.1). NCBI lineage: Eukaryota > Metazoa > Chordata > Mammalia > Chiroptera > Vespertilionidae > Lasiurus > Lasiurus cinereus. The sequence continues at coordinate 1,737,814 of JAAGEH010002534.1, forward strand.
CTATCTCTTTATCAGGATTGTTGCTGAGTCCATGGATGTCAATTTCAAAAAAAACACCACAACAACTCTGTTATTATTTTGGAAAGGAAGTGAAATTCTCAAATTGGGACCTTGTATGAAGGTACTTTTTTGTTATTTTTCAGCAAATAGGGAAACAACCAGGCAGGATCAGATCCTTTTTAGCCTCCTTTCTCTTTCCCCTCCACACTTTCCTGTCTGTCCCAGGATAGAGAGATGAATGTGAAAAATGCACATATCAGGGGGCTGTGCTTCACAATAACTGAAGAGATGTTTTTTACTAAACATCTAAGAAAATGAAAATAGCTTATGAAAACTAATGAAATGATCATTTGAGGTCAGAGGACAACATTGTCTCTATCATTCCTTCTCTTCCAATAGAGAACAGGGCTTCTACTTTACTCCAGGAAAAAGCAGTAAGGGAATGAACACAGGCAGCTTTTCCCTCCAATAGCTAGTTCTTCCTTGACATTGCAGTGAAGATCATTAGTATGTGTTGGCCCAAATGCTTTACTCATGTCTGAGGCTACAGAATAGGAGAATACCGCCCCTCCCTGCAGGTCTCACATATAGATAAGAAGGCAATGGCTCTTGTTGTAAAGCTTTTGCACACGTTAACTTATTTCAGTTTCCCAAAACCCCTATGAAATAAGCATTTAATTATCTCTATTTTATAAAGGAGGAAACTGAGCCACAGAGATGATAAGTAATTTTTGACACTCTGTCATAGCTAGGAGACAGGGAAAGCGGAACCTACTGATACACCTGGGTCAGTGACTTCATCTTTCTCTCTCGAGCTTGATGGCTTCTCCATTTCCTGTTTTGTGAAGGGCCCTAGTCCTCCTGGAAGCTTGCAGATACATGAACATGTAAATCACTTTGCAGCCATTTGAGGAAGAAGAAAGAAATATCTCCCATTTTGATCTTCAGTGATAGCCACCTTCTACAATGTAGCATTACTGGAACTATCTGCCCACCTAGTATAAAGCCAATGTTGAAATCCTCACTTGGTACCTTGCATTCCTCGCCTATAAGACCCTGGAGGAGTGTTTACTGGGGCCCTCTGGCTACCAACAAAGCAAACTGAGAAAACTGAATTCATGAGGTAGAAACATTTTACATAGACTTATCTTAAACACATACACAGACATACACACACATCACAATACACACAGAAAATTGTAATATGCCTTGTCTATTGGATATAAAACAACTGTTGATTATCATGGTAGCAAGCAGGATCCCATCTTATTCATGTCTTAGTTGTCTTTGTTGGTTTATTGTTTTTGCCTGTGCATTTTATTTAGGCAGTGTTTGTTTATCTAATTCATGCTGAGCTATAAATTTGTATATAATATTGGAATGGTCAAAGGAGATTAGTATCTTGACTTCAAGTTTTATATACTAACAGAAGTTTTGCAAACTATATATATAATATTTTATGCTTATCTAATCTAATATATATGAAGTGAATATATATTCAAATTCCAACTTTAAATTCAGGCAAGATAATATTTATCATGCCCATAGTCTCTATAAAACCTCAAGAAGCAAATAAATTTCACACTGTATGGCTAAATTTGTAGGTTATAGATTAGAAATTAAGGACTGAAGATTGAGGCTTGAAAGAGTACTCTTTTGTTTATTAGTATGCTAGTAGCAAATGATGGGACCAAGATTCCAAGCTATGTGATTCCAAAAACCATGCAGCATTAACTCAGTGACACAGACTTTTATTTCTTTGTTCTTACTTCTTTTTAATACTTCTCAAAGACATGTACTGCCAAAACACTCAAAATGCAAATCTCACCTGATGTGTCATATATAGAGTATATTTAGGGTTGATAACTATCTAAAGGATTTTCATCCATAGCAGAAAAATAATTGTCTTTATAGTTTTTTACTATCTTTCAAGTGTAACTTCCTTTTGGTTGGCTTGAGTAAGTAACTATTTACTTTAATAAAAAAAAACCCCTGCTGCCCTAGGGTTTGGTAAAATAAACACTGCATTGCTCATATACATATATATATATATATATATATATATATATATATATATATATGTGTGTGTGTGTGTGTGTGTGTGTGTGTGTGTGTGTTACATAGAAGGTTTCACTTCCTGTGGTATCACTGCCTGTTTATGTGGTTACCGATCAGTAGCTTTCAAGTCTGATACTCCCCTAGAGAAATTAAATGTTGAGCTAAGTATAAAGGCAATCTAGATGACCTTTTAGAAAGTTATTTTGGGTCACATTTCTAAAATTATCTAGAAACTTAAGCCATACTTTTTAAAGAAGCTTTTTAACAAGTAAGTAAAAGGACAATCTTTAATCAATGCAAGTGTCCTTTCAAATATCAACTTCAGAATGACAGAATGACATTTTGCTTTGTTTTGTTTCACTTTAACATAAAAACTCTATAAAGCTAGTGGTTGCCATATAGAGCAAAATCAACATAACCAATCAATCCCCAAATTCCCTGAGGAAAAGATTGTTACTCAAATTTAGAGGGGTCCTTTTTGACAATGCTGGAAATTTGGTAAGAAATATCAGAACAGGATCTAATCCTAAGAAATAGCTGATTGTTGTGGGGTTTTTTTTATAATAATTGCAAAACAATTAAAAAGGTTGAAAGGTTGAAACTGATACTCCAATATATTTATTGCTGAAATAGTCATGTGTTGCCTGAACTGAAGTCATCACACTATCATAAACAAGGCACCAAACACACATTACCTGATCACAGCTTTAGCTGCATCTGATTTAGACTGACTTGGAACAAGTGACCCAGAAGAAAACAGTCTCATATTCCATTACTTAGTGTCTCTGCCAACCAGTTACCCTCAGTTTTCCCACTTAACTGTTTTTATCAGCAGCATTCCTATTTTTAGCATCAGACAATTTGAAAGCTCTCAAGAATGTGCCCTGACACATATTACAGCTATTGTTTACACTACTTTCTTATAAAGACAGACTGTTCCCACGTGTGAGATTCACCTTGAATTATGCCAGCTGACTTCATATTTCAGTATTTGTTCTTCTTTTATTCTCCGTTATAGCCTCTAAATGACATTAGATGTGATTGGAATGACAAGTGCCTTCTCAGCTCCATAAGTGAATGTGAATTCAAGGAGCCAACAGACATTTGTCCATCATAACCAGGACAAGCTGGCCTCAGTTGCGGAGCTATGTAAATTGCTCCAAAAATGTACTCACTGCTTTTATCTGATTTTTAAAATTTCACCTCACAGCCTCAACAGCTCTGGAACATACAATGTAAACTATCACCCTTGCTCCTTCCTATTTTATCAACAAACTAATGCAAAAATGTACGAAAAGAGACTGGTACTCTTTTTTTCCCTTTTGGATATATATATATATATATATATATATATATATATATATATATTTCTCTAGACTTACATTTATTGGAATGCCTGACATGTCTACAGTGGCTTGTGAAACAGAATGCTTGGATAGAGAGGGAAGTAGATCAATATTGCTTTAACAGAGAGAGTGCTTCATGAAGACACATGGGTACATAATTAAACATAGCAAACATTTCCCAAGGACAGATCTCTCTAACTCAACAAAATCAAACCCTCATCCCTTGTGCTTTAACCTGATGAGAACTGCATAACTCTGGAGCTCTGTAAAGGGAGTTAGAGGACAACTCTGATAGCTGAGCTGTTTATAGAAATGATAGACAAGTTTAGCAATAAACCTGAACCTTAAAGCCTGTGTTTAGAAAAAAAATGGTATGTGCAGAAAACACTAAAGAATTGTATACTCGGGCAAATGGTTTGCATTTAATCTTTGTATCTGAGATTTCATGCTTTCCAGAGTTCCCATAGTTGGTATACATTGTGATTTCCTCCCAAAGTTAATAAAAAAGAGTTTCTTATAATGAACCAAATATATAAAGATGAAGATATAAAAGCAATGGTTTATTTTAGGGATAATTTATATCAAAACATTACATGGAAATGTCTTACAACTGACGTTATTTATGACTGTGATTCTTAGATATATTGACTCTACAAAGCGCACTTTTTAGTTTGGGTCCCTAGAAAACAGATGCCAACAAAAATATTTGCAGACAAGTAGTATATTTGGAAAGTGATATTAGGGGACGGAGTGAAGGAGTGAAGACAAGACAACTAAAAGGGAGGAAGACCAGGAAGTTTTATAAATGAGTTGGCTACTTCTGTGGGAAATTGGAGTTTGATTCTGCTTTTGGCCTTCTAAGAGATTTTGTAGAATTATTTCACCAAGAATGGAAAATGCTAATATTTTATGCACTGCTGTTCATTGATTGAATGCCAATATTTTATGCACTGCTGTCCATGGTAGTATTCCTTGCCAAACAGCAACTCAGGGCCAGAGATTGGACTATGAAAGGGGAAGCAGAAAACTATAGGTATGAATAAAATCTGTCTGCCAGAACAGAATCTGATTTCAGAAGGTTGCTTGAGGGTATGAAAGAGACACCCACAGGGTCAGCTATAATGCATATAGAAAAGCCTGAAGGAAGGGAGAGCAATACAAAGACAATAATCTATATGGATTATGTTTTTTTAATATATTTTATTGATTTAAGAGAGGAAGGAGAGAGGGAAAGAGATAGAAACATCAGTTATGAGAAAGAATCATTAAATGGCTGCCTCTGCTCACCCCATATTGAGGATCTAGCCCACAACTCAGGAATTAAACTGTGACTTTCTGGTTCATAGGTTAATGCTCAACCACTGAGGTATGCCACTGAGCTAGATGAATTATGTTTATAAAAATTAAGAGGACACTCAACAGTAGCTATAAGAGGGTTACAAGTTCTCCTTACCAATATCATCATCTCTAATACTTACAGTTTTGATGGATAACAATGCCTCCCTAAAGAGAAAATTTTCCCTACCGCTTCTTGCTTTGCTACATATATTAGAGGCACAATGTTTGTTGCTCGCTAACTACCACTGTCAAACTGTCAAGCTCTATTTTCAAAGGCAGTTCATTTTGTAAAGATATATGACTTCAGGCTTAGGGGAGATTTGAAGTGATTTAAATCAGCACACAGGAATGCGGGTGTCCAGGGCCTTAGAGTTGAAGAGGATCCTGAGCCAGGGGTAGGGCTGTTTGTTCTGGAGGGATAGTTCTATACTGTTGAACAAAGTTTCTGGGCTCAGGCAAATGTCAATACCTCTATGTAAACAAGAAGAAATATTCGGAGTGCTGGGAAAGGGAAGTCTTTTTTTAATAATATTGGGAGAGCTGCTAATGTCCTCCCTCAGCACTGGTGGGTGATATGGAGTAGATGTCCCTGGGATGGTCTGGGGCATGGCTTGTCTCCCACATAGCTCCCTGACATCCTGCAATGGGTGGTTGTGACCTGGCTGGAATCCCTCACTACAGACTCCAGTCATGTCCACATGGTCATTCCTTTTCTTGCTCCTGCAGAAATCCACTCCAGAGGCTCCTTTTTATAGTCCTTACTCAGTTTCTTCCCTTAGTTCCTGGACTTTTATTTCTTGTGGGTCAGAGGAAGGAGGAAGGAGGACCTCTGTTCTTCTTCCCACCATGTTTTTGTGGTATAAACTTCATCCCTAGATATTTTAGAACTTAGACAGTGGAACCTCACCTACCACAAGTTTTACAAATCTAAAACCATAACTTCAAAGCCTGTACTTGGAAAATAAAAATACCATAAACTACTGTCCTTGGTCCCAGATTCTGCTGTTGCATCCATTATCTGAGAGAGGCCATTTTTCAGAAAAGTTTTATTTTCACATAAATATCATCTATAACCTGGAATCATAAGCAATCTTTATATGCATTGTAGACAGTTTGTGATAATAACAATAGTATAAACAGGCATACATTGAATTGGTTCCAGTAGGAAGTTTTATCTACTATGTGGTTTAGTTAACTGCTAATAGGATTTATATTTCAATTTTATTTTAATGAACTTTAAATATGTACTTGAAATAAAAACCCACATGTAACTTTGGTAAAAACTGTTGATCCATATATCACAAATTTATTTCCTTTTTGATGAGTTGAAGGTAATATACAGATTTGCAAATTTAGTTTATTACACTAAGTTATATACAAAATATGTGACTTCTTAATTTTCCTATTAAATTAGCTGATCTTACACACACACACTATGGTAGTGCATGTGAGCAAAACAAAACTAAACTTAGTATAATTTTTACAGCTTATTCTATAATTTAAACTGTATCTTTTGTTAACATTCTCTTTTGAATTAACTATGAACATTTAAGAATTTTCCTCCTCTCCTCCTACCTTCATGGTTTTATTGTTTTGTTTTTTTTTAGGATGGTGTCTGGATTTGTAGGATGTGTGTGGTATCATATGTGATGGGAATGAGAAGGGCAGGTCTTTGAAAGCCCTTGACCCAGGCCGGTTCTCAGGATCCTCATTGGTGTCCACTTAAGTCTACTGAAAACCAAACTGGTGACAACAATCTTTCAGCAGTCTGCAAGAGTTTGCTGATATACTCTCCAAGATGTATATCTCAGACACTGATTTTAATTCTTGTCATTAAGGCAGGCTAACCAGGTCCTGCATTATGATCCCTTGAGCTGTGGACCACCCACATCTTACCTGTCATCCTTATGTTTATCTGACCAAGCTGTCTACTATACAGCTCTCAGCTTCCTTTTACTTTGTCTCTTCTGTAGCAAATTCTTTAGTCAAAACATCTATTCTGGATATTCACTTACACCCTTAATAGATTCTGAGACTTCTTTTAAGCTGAGTCTACTCAGAACAAAACTTGATAAACACAGAACTTCTAGCTGGCCAATAAGCTATACCATTGAATTTGCTGTTGATATGATTTGTGTGAGAGGTGTTTGTGAGATAGTTTCCTTCCAGAGTCCAAAAAGGAAAGGAGAATGCCCCTCTGCCCTCAGGACCTCCCAAATCTGTGTAGATGTATCTGTACATTGCTGGCTCTTCAAGGTTGTCGGTTTATAATGTTTAATACAAACATTTCTTTTTTAAAAATAAATATTTTATTGATTTTTTACAGAGAGGAAGGGAGAGGGACAGAGAGTTAGAAACATCAATGAGAGAGAAACATCGATCAGCTGCCTCCTGCACGCCCCCCACTGGAGATGTACCCACAACTAAGATACATGCACTTGACCGGAATCAAACCTGGGACCTTTCAGTCCACAGGCCAATGCTCTATCCACTGAGCCAAACCGGTTTTGGCTGAATATAAACGTTTCTGTACTGCTGAAAAGAGCAGTAAGCTATCAGAATTTATTTGTCATTCCAGAATTTAAACTCAACAGATTCAAGGAGTGGCTTTGTATAGTTTTTTGTTTCTTTGTTTTGCTTTGCTTCACCACACAAGAGCAACATTTAATAAGTGCTTGATAAATATTTGCTGAATGAATGAATGAATGAAATGAAATGAACAAATTATAACTTATGATTCAATAGAACTTCACCTGAATGACATAGAACTTCTTTTCTTCGATAGTAGAGTTTACAGTGTTTTTCTTTGCTTGAGCCTGTGATGTATTCTTCATGAGGTATTTCATTGAAATTTCCAATGAGTTGCTGGTAGTGATATCTTCATAGATTGTGACCTCATTAGTTTATGACCAATATGAAGATATATGCTTCTTTTATCCCAGGAATGAACAGCCACAATGAAGATTTCTACAGAATGACTGTGGAGATTGTTGTCTCACAGGGCATCTGCATTTCTGGTACAACTGTAGATACTGGTCTCCACAGCACCATAGCACTTTCCAGTGACTATTGTCAGTACAGTTGCTGCCTCCATTAGTAGCAGGAACAAAATATGTTCACAGGCAAGTTAGAAGAGGAAAAGAAAAAAACAAAAGTATGGCAAAGCCTGAAGAACAGGTTGGTTGAGATTGTCAGAGGTTTTAGAAAGGAATCTGTGTGTTTTCCAGAAAATATAAGAGAAAGCTAGTAAGAAGTTTCTATTTTGTGCTTATAATTATGATTAGTTTTTTTTTATTATTTTAAAACAAAAGGATTTCCTGACCTAGAAATGTCTGTGTGTTCAAGTATAATTCAGTGACATAACCAACACAGCAAATTCCAGGCTCTGGTTCCATTTGTATTACGCTACTAGGGGCCCAGTGCATGAATTTCTGCACCTTGAAAGGAACTGTGGGCTGTGAGGCTGAGGTGGGCACAGGGACAGGTCTTGGCCCATCCTCCACACCCCTGCCTGACCCCTTCTACTGTGTACCCTGGCCCCCTGTCTGCCTGCAGCCTTGCTCCGCCACTCCTATGCTCTGAGGACACCAGTCCCACTCACACCAGCTGATGCCAACAGTGGGTGTGAGAAGGGCCAGTGCTGTCAGTAGGTACAAGCAGTGGTTTCTGCCCTGATAGGCCCTCAGGGGGAGATGGAGAGGCCCCCAGGGGTGATCAGGGCTGGCCACCACTCACACCCACTGATGGCACTGAATGATTGGGGCCGGTGCTGGGTGCCAGCAGCAGGTGCAAGTGCCAGGCAGGACTGTGGTGTGTGGGAGCAAAAAATTTTCAGTAACCACCAGAAATTTTTCCTGATGATAGCAACCAGTGCCCTACCTTTGTCTGGCTCCCTGACTGAGCTTCTCTACCATCCCACCACAGCCCACGCCTGCCATGTTCCATATGCACCCCTTGGTGGTCAGCACATGTCATAGCGACTTGTTGTTCAAATGTTCAGCATTTCAACAGTTTGGTCTATTTGCATATTAGATATATATTATATATATATAGACTAGAGGCCTGGTATATAAAAATTCATGCATTGGAGGGTGGGGGAGTTCCCTCAGCCTGGCCTGCCCCCTCTCACAGCCTGGGAGCCTTCAGGGGCAGGAGATGACCCAGAGATCAAGGGGAAGGCAATTGCCCCCATTATACCTCTGCTGCTGCCAGTGCCAGCAGCACAAGCCTAGGCCAACCCTGGTTACCTGAGCCTCAGGTGGCCCTGGGCGGCTGGGCAGCCGCTATCTGAGGCTTGCCTGCACCTCGGGTTGGCCATAGGTAGCTGGAGAGCAGAGGGAACTAGGTGCTGCCATCTTGTGACTGTGGGTGCTGCCATCTTTGAGGGCATGGGGGTCAATTAGCATATTCTCTCTTTATTAGATAGAAAGTTTTGGGAGACTCTATTATTACTACAATTTTAAAAGATTCCATTTCCTTAATTTAACTGAAGAGATCAATATCTATTCTGCTTACTTTAGATTCTATTTGTAAGAATAAAACTGGATAGTGCTTATGAAAGTGCTTGATAAATTATAGAATGCTTTACCAATGTAAGATTTATTGTTTTCCAAATTAATTCAGTAACTAATTTATTGAATGTCTTCGTAACAAGGCACCAAGACCCAATCAAACTAGCTTTGAAAAAGTGGAATGGCATTTTCTAAGTACAATATAGTAAGTTTATGATTCTCAAAAGTCAGGAGATAATTAGAGTTAGGTCTCATGTGAATACGAACTAGAAATGGAAATGCTAAGGATTGAAGTTCTCTCACTTTTCTGAGGTCCTAAGATTTCTATTAGCACTCTGCTTTCTGTGATTCTTCCCATTTTTCTCTCTCTTAACGGTTTTTCTCTGAGGTTTTTCTCCTTCAGCCTCTCCTGTACAATGTTCCATATTTACCATTATAATTTTAAGTCTATATTTTCTTCCTTTTTTTAAAAACTCAAACACATACGTCCTTATTGCTTCAAATGTCTGAAACAGGGAGCTGATTGAACCCACACAATTCATGAGGTAGTCAGTCTGCCCATTAGTTATGCTTAAACCAAAGTTTCTTATTATCTGTGGCCCAATTATCTGTGGCTGTAGCAATGTGGTCAAGGTGTTCCCTGTCTACTGTGGTGGCTACCAGAAAAGGTGAGATCTTTGAGAAGAGGTTAGGGTAGACAGGCAGTTTGCAGTATAGATAGAGCAAAAACTTCCTTATCAGCTTATGAGAAGTGTCTTCATTCATTTGATCTACTGTTCTAAAAACACTCTGAGTTGTTTGGGTTAAACACAAAATATTTATTTGTCATAGCTCTGGAGGCCCAGAAGTCCCATATCAAGGAGCCAGAAGATTCAGAGTCTGCTGAGAGTCAGCTTCCAGGCTGTCTTTTCATTATCTTCACAAGATGGGAAGAAGTGAGGGAGAGCTCTGGGGTCTTTTTTTATTATTAGTGAGAGCACTAATCCCACTCAACCTTCATCACTTCATCATTTCCCAAAGACCCTATTTACTAAACCATGACATTGGGGGGTAGGATTTAAATATATGAGTTGTAGGATAACCCACACATTTGGTCCATAACAAGGGGGTTGTTATGGAATAACAATGGGATGATATGAGTGGGCATGGGTGGAAAAACTCAGGGAAAGAAGGGTTAATGAAAAGAAATGGTTTTACCAACTTCTGAACTTGAACAATGTCTGCCTCCAGATATTACCAAGTCTACTGAATATCTAATTAATTTGTTTTAATGACAGTATACTGATATAGGTAAATGAAACAAATTATATTAAAACTTTGGTGTTTTACTTTATAAAGTACTATATGAGTTTGATGTGGCAGCAAATTTGCTTTTCTAATGATGTCCTATTAAAGTGTATCTACATCTTTGTGCATACACATTAATAACCTTTGGCAAGGTTAAGGAACCTACACTTTTTCTTAGTGGATAGAGTAATCATTCATACACAAATGAGTGACCATTTATTTACAATGCAACTAAAATGACATTTGATGAAAGATGCTGAACATTTTTTATATATTGTTTTATTTTCTAAGAAACATTTAACATTAGGATTTTTTTCCTTTATTTTTGCCTTTTCTCTTTTGCAATATCCTCATCTTTCTTGTTCCTAAGGTGCTTTGATTGAAGAGAATTAGCCTCTTGTTGCTTTGTACAACTCAGTAGGTCTGAGGTCCAATTGATTCCTTTGAGTTGACAAATGACAGAAATGTTAGTTATCCTTTCTGTCTCCATACAAAGCTTAGATGCATTATGTCATTGTACAAAACTGCATATGAAATCAATAAACGCAAGGAGAATGGCTATAAAACCACAATTCTTTAAGTTTATGAAAAGTAAATTGCAGTGCTGCCCAGATAGTTTGGAATTTGTTGCCTGTTTTCATAAGAGAAATTTTATTTCCAATAACTTCAGGCTCTGGAATTATAGTTAGCTAACATAAGCCTAAAAGTCAGATGCATTAATCTTTATATATGTTCCTTTCAATTACATATTGCTTTATTTATGGAAATCATTTTACTAGAGTAATATCATAAGCTATACGACTTGTTTTCCTGAGGAATTGAAGTTTTTTAAAAAATATATCAAAATAAAACAAATAATGAAATACCATTTAAAAAGTAACCTGAAGAAATTACTATTTATTGGTTTTGATTAATATTTCTCAGATTTTTTTACAGGTTGGAAGTTTGGCTGTATTTATAAATCATCACTAACACTCCAATGATTTTTTTGGAAGTATAGCACTTTGGACCATTGCTTCTTTTGTTCTAATCCCAGACTTATCTAATAGTTTATATTTTGTACCATTTCTTTCTCATAAAGCACCTTCCATGATCATTTACATAAAGCAGAGAGTGTGATTGTGATAGAACAGATTTTCAAAACTATACTTCATCTCCAAATCTTCACAAAAGGAGGGGGGAGGGGGAAAGTTATATCTAATTGAAGTTGTGTTTGTTAAAATGCTTTTCATACAAATGTGAATTAATTTTATAAACATTTCAAATGTAAAATCTTTCAAAAAAAGTAGATGCTTTGTCAGTTTCTTGGTAGTATCTCTAATATACACTGAATGCCCAGATTATTTTGATCTTTGAATACATAATAATCTGGCCACTCTGAGTATGTCCTATATAATAAAAGGCTAATATGCAAATTGTCCCCTCGACCAGGACTTTGACCAGCAGGCTGGCCAGCCAACCAGTCAGTGGGGCAATCAATCAGAGGTCTCTGATTGTCCCAAAACGGGAGGCCCAGGCCACAGTTTGTGGGGTAATCAATCCAGTTTGTGGGGTGATCAATAAACTGAGTTGTCAGGCTGACCAGACTCCACCCATGCACCCATACACACACACACACACACACACACACACACACACACACACACACACTGGTGGCCAGAGTATTATGTGTCCAGAGATCATAATAATCTGGCTACTCAATGTATCTACAGCTGTTACAGCAGTAAGTATCTTTTCACTAAGATGTTCATTGCTATAAGCAACTCAGCTTATGAACTTGGCAATAAGAATTTTAATTATAATACACTGAGTAACTCACATGAACTTTTATTTCAGATGGAAGATCAAAGTGCCTAATATTCTACCTTATTATTAATAATTATAAACTTACTATAGGCCCAGTGCACGAAATTGATGCATGGGGGATGTGTCACTCAGGCCAGGCTGTACCCTCTCCAATCTGGAACATCCCTCTCACAATCCAGGACTTCTGGCTACCAAATGCTTGCCTGCCTGTCTTTCTGATTGCCTCTAACCACTTCTGTCTGCCAGACTGATCACCCCCTAAAGACTCCCCTGCCAGCCTGATTGATGCCTAACTGCTCCTCTGCCAGCATGATTGCCCCTAACTGCCCTACCTTGCAGGCCTGGTCACCCCTAACTGTCCTCCCCTGCAGGCTTGATCAGCCCCAACTGTTCTCCCTTGCAGGCCTGGTCCCTCCCAACTGCCCTCCCCTGCTGGCCATCTTGTGGTGGCCATCTTGTGTCCACATGGCAGCAGCCATCTTTGACCACATGGAGGAAGCCATCTTGTGTGTTAGAGTGTTGATAAATTTGCATATTACTCTTTTATTATATAGGATAGAGGCCTGGTACATGGGTGGGGGCCAGCTGGTTTGCCCTAAAGGGTGTCTGGATCAGGGTGAGGATTTCATTGGTGTGTGGGGTAGCCTGGTGAGGGGCCTGTGATGATTTGCAGGCTGGCCATGTCCCCCAGTGACCCAAGTGGAGGCCCTGGTAGCTGGAATTTATTTATAGTCTATAACTGAAACTTTGTAGCCTTGAGCGGAGGCCAGGGTCGGCCAGGAAGCTTGGCTTCCTCCATCACACAGGAAACCCAAGCTTCCTGCTTGCTCTGTGGTCACAGCCATCTTGGTTGGATTAATTTGCATACTTGCTCCTGATTGTCTTGTGGGTGTGGCTTGTCTGAATAGCAGAAGTATGGTAAATTTGCATGTTTCTCTTTAGAGTACATTGCTAATATCAATATTACTAAATTAATAATAAGTTAAAACTGATTTTTTTAAATTTCTGTTAAGTTTATTATCAGTTGTTTATTGATTTTTAAGGATCTATTTACAGTTTTTGAAAGAAAGTGATTAGTAGATGCAGAAGTTGAGAGACCCACATATTCAGGAACAATCCTGGTTATTAAATAGGAAGAAAGTAGCAATAATCAAAATCACTAGTTGTTATCAAGTTGATAAATTTTATCTAAAAACAACAAATCAAATTTCCTTACAGTTTATTAAATTACCTCTTCTAAATATTTTATAATGACATTTGGTTAATCTTCATAATAATGCTATATAGTAAATATAGTATCTCCATTTTACAAGTAAAAAGAAAAAGGAACAAACATATGCATTTTACTCAAGGGTATACAGCTAAGAAGTAGAGAATCCAGGATTTGAAGCAAATGTGTCTAACATTCAGAGCCCACATCTTACTCTAGTTCAGGAAAGGCAAGCCTAGCAAGGTTTTATTTGAATGTACTCAGTGTGTGTGCACAATAAAGTTAAATAATATCTTAACTCTCTGTATTTAATATATAGAGAAGGCATCTTCTCCAGAAGCACATGAGTGCTCCTGATCTGCCAACAATAGGAGCAAGGAACCTGAGGCATTGCTGCCATTCTACCCAGCTGTGATGGGTCATCTCTGTCCCTCCCTGTCCATCTATCCTTTTCTCTTCTCCTCAGTGCCCCAAGAATCCAGGGCTACTTTGAGGCATTACTGGTTGGATCTCTCTTTCCAGTGTCTCTCATCTTCAGAAGTCTATCTCAGACTTCTTTCCAGAGTAACAGGTGTTCTCAGAGGGTTGGAACAGAATCTGCAAGGACCCTTGAGGCCTCATCCCAGAAATAGCACAGCATCAATTCAATACATTCTATCGATCAAAGAAAATCCTAAGGCCAGCTCAGACTTAAAGAGAAATGAAAGGAGAATCTACCTCTTAGTAGAGAAAAGCACTAGTCACATTGCAAAGAGGCATGTGTACAGAAAGTGGGGATTATCCATACCATCTTTTGCAATCAACTACAGATATAGATAAATAAGATTTATAATCATATTAATGCATAATTTAATAGGATTTTATATTTAATAAAATATCAATCCTAAATAATAGTCAGAGGGCTGAATTCTCTGGAGTTTTATACATGTATCTCTAAAGATGGGGGACATATTGGTCTCATCTATCCCCACATATGCAAAGCTAAAAGAAATCCCACGTCTGCTGCTCATTATTTTGCATTTATCAACCTACACACTAATCTTTATGCTTTCTTGCTAAATGGAAAGAATTCTAACTATGGACTATAAATTAAATTAATGAAATAAGTAAAATAAATTAAAACTACAAATGCAGGTTAAATTATATCAGTTATTTTATGATGAGAAATGATGCTTATTAAAGGTGATCTGTAGTTTTAATACATTTAAAAGATAGATTATGCATAACACTCAGAGGCACTTATAATTTAATTTCTTTCAAACTAGTTATCATGTTCCATGCCCACAGCACACAGCATCTCATGTTCTTCCAGTTGTTTCTTCCTCCTGTTCTTTGAATGGCAGTCACAGGAGCCAGAGGCTAACAGTAAAAGACATTCTTCTAACACCATATGCTTGCATTGTGAAATTAGCCATGTGTATTAGTGACTTTTTGTTGTTTGTTAAACTTTAATTGTGAAGAAGTGAGATGAATGCGTAGCACTTATTACAAGATACATTTTCTTCATAGAGGAAAAATTATCAAGCCATTTATATACATGAGGTTAAATAAAATCAGGGAATCAGTAAAACATTTATTTCTACAAATATCATACAATGGAAAGAATTAAATCAAATGTATAAAACACCCTTTGTTTGCTGCAAAGAGAACCTATATACAGAAAATGTGAAATATACACATTGTTATCATTGCATTTATCTCAGAGGCTTGACACCAACATGCCTTCTCTGTTCTTGAAACTCAGCACTTTCTGTAGAGAATTTGTTCTAACTCTGTTATCGAAGAGGACGCGTCTGTGGCTACTCTGGGTAAAAGAGAGATGGGTTTCATTGCAAACTGAAGGTCAGGTTCACCCAGTGGGAAAAGGGAAGAGTCTGTGATATTAGGTTACAATGTCATTAAGACAAAGGAAAATACTGCTTTCCATGACTGATGTTAACTTTATTGCTATAGAATGGAATATAAGAAGGAAGAAAGACTGGCTAGACACTTGCAGTGACTCTTTATCTAGTGATTTTTTTTTCAGGATGTCCTTGAAGATAAGAGATGTTTAGAGCAGATTTAGGATCCATTTTATACTCAATATAAAATCCATCACTTATCTTCATAGGCCATTACCAATATTTTATCATAAGGGAACACCTTTCTCTTACCACAATAGGCCCAGATCATTGCTTAGAGTATCCACTTGTATATAAGTTTACAATGCAATATGTTTCTAAATATAATAATAATTTGTTCTCATAATTTATATAATTATTTTTCTTGTTTTCTATATTTCAAAGTCAGAAAGTAACAAGTCCAATCATGCAAAGTTAGGAATTCAATACTAAATTCCTTAATCAAATTGCTTATATTAACTTTTTAAAACATATATGTTTTTATTGATTTTAAAGAGAGAAGAATGGAGAGAGAGGGAGAGATAGAAACTTTGTATAAAAAGAAACATCTATCAGTTGCTCTCTGCTCAGCTTCCCCTGCGATCAAGGGGGCAATCCAAGCATGTGTCTTGACTGGGGATCAAACCAGCAACTTCTTGGTGCATGGGCAAATGCTCAACCAACTAAGCCACACCCGGCAGGGCTTATATTTCCTTTTTTATTTAATATATAAGATAAATAATTTTAAGAAAATTTGATTTCCCAGAGAATGAAATATGCCTACGGGGAAAATGAAAAACTTCCTTCTCCCAAATGAGAAAATTTGCCAGATTTTCATCTCTGTTTTATAATAATTACAAAATCAAATCTTAGAAAGCTGTATACTCACATCTGATACCGAACCAAACTTTAGTGCCTACATTACTAATTTAAAAATTAAGTTATTCAACCATTATTCAATACTCTTTTTAAACATTTAGAATAACAAAAGTAGAAATAATTTTAGTGAAATGTGCTCTTTCATATTGAGTTTTAGTTATGAATATTTGTCAACTAATTTATACATCAGCTTTCTGAATTTATTGTGTTCTTTCTGTTTACATAAATTAGTTATGCAAGAAATATAAATAATAAAAAAATAATTAGAGAAAATTTCTCACTTGACTTCCAGAGAGAAATATCAACTTTAAAGAATAGAAAATAAGTAAGAAAGGACTAAAAGTAAAATATAAAAATAAAAATGTCTATCAGCATCAACCCTCCACTTCTACTAGGTCTTTCATTTCTGTTTTCTGAGAAAATAAAAAGGAAGCTTCAGAAGCAAGTAAGAAACAAGCAAAAATATAACAAAATAAATGTGATGTCATGGGCTCAAATTAATTTTGGGAAACTATACATTTTATTTCCCATTAGAGATTCAAGCATTAGAGGCTTTAAAAAGTCTTGCAGAAAAGAAATCTATCTTACTTTAAGTCAGTTTTTTCCAAATATTTTATCATAAGGGGACACCTTTTTCTCATAACAGCTATTAACATCTTAAGACACAATTCTTCCTCTCAGCACTTGGGAAATGTGCAAAGACAATGAAAATGTTTTAATGCTTAAATACTTCTTTTATACAATAAACTTTTGTAGATTCTGATTATTTAAAAGCAAATTCATTTTAAAGTTGTCAAAATTTCATCTCTTGAGTGTGAAAGTATTGACTGAAAGTATTATTCATTCAGAACAACCAGAGAATAATTTTAACAAGTACAATTAAGTCAGATGTATGAGTTTCTTTCAAACAACAAACTATTTTTTTAAAAGAAGCATTTTGAAAGAAATGTGAACAGTATCATGGTGCCTTAACTAATAATTATTCTAGATTAATACTGAGAAAAATATTATATGTATAAGGAAATTTAGATAATCTACTTTGAATTATCAAAAGATGTGTATGGTTTAACTTTCCTGAAAGTAACATGGCTATTCTTTAGACACCCTGAAGGAGCAATAGGTAGAATTTAGAATTACAAGTGCACTAACATGACATTGAACACCATATGCACTTCAGTAATGTAATTCAAATGAGTTAGCATATGTTGAGTGCCTACTATGCGCCATTCCCTATATAGACTTTATATCAGCTTGACTTTGCATCACCTTATTTCCTTCTAACATCAACACTTGGAAGAATTTATTCTCAGTACAGATATGAAAGCTAACGTTCAGAGAAGTCAATTCACTTGTCAAAAGCTTTATAGATGATAACATTTATTTATTTATTTATTTATTTATTTATTTATTTATTTATTTATTTTAATTTTTTTATTGTGTTTCTATTGCGCCCCCTCCCAGGCAACCCCCAACCCCCAGTGCCTTGTGTTCATTCATTATGCTTATATGCATGCTGTAATTTGACAGTCTGATGCTTTACTGCCTCTGTATCTATCCTTTTGTTCATCAGTTTATAATGTTCTTTATTATCCGCAAATGAGTGATATCATGTGGTGTTTCTCCTTCATGGACTAGCTTATCATAGTTGATAAATTTTAGAGTCCAAACACAGACTCAGGTGTTATTATACTGCATCCATGTAACTGCTCACATGAATTAAGTTTTCTATTAATAGATTTTATCATGCAAGAGATTTCAGGGCATTGTTCCTAAGAATGTATGTTCTGGAGACTGACTGGGATCAGAGTCTGTCATGGCTATTTCACTGTGTGACTTAGGGTGCATGACTTGATTTCTTTGAACATAGTGTCACATTCGTTAAAATTCTTAATTTTTAAGTTAATAAATGTGAAGTACTTAGAACAGCATATAGCACATGGAAAATGTCCACTTAATATTAACCAAAAGCAATTATGGTTTTGAATTATTGTTTTTTTTTTAATTTGGGAATCACTGGTTATTTTTTATCAAGTTTTTGTTATTAGGATTATTTATGAACATTGTTTTAAGATCTGAAAACTCTATATTTGTGTGTGTGTTTTATCACACCATAAAGACTATTGAGTGTATCATATCAGCAATACCTGATATGATATTATTTAATTTACTAGAGGCTCAGTGCACAAAATAAAATAAAATATAAAAATAAAAATGTCTATCAGCATCAACTCTCCACTTCTACTAGGTCTTTCATTTCTGTTTTCTGATAAAATAAAAAGGAAGCTTCAGAAGCAAGTAACAAACAAGCAAAAAAATAACAAAATAAATGTGATGTCATGGGCTCAAATTAATTTTGGGAAACTATACATTTTATTTCCCATTAGATATTCAAGCATTAACTATCACATTAGAGGCTTTAAAAAGTCTCGCAGAAAAGAAATCGATCTATACCCTTCTCAGTGTATTATATCAGCAATACCTGATATGATATTATTTAATTTACTAGAGGCTCAGTGCACAAAATTCATGCACTGGAGGAGGGTGTCCCTCAGTACCCACTCCCTGCACCCTTTTCAATCTGGGACACCTCAGGGATGTCTGACTATACACAGGCAGTTGAACATCCCTCTCACAATCTGGGACTGCTGGCTCTCAACTACTCACCTGCCTGCCAGCCTGATCACACTCTAACTACTCCCTGCCAGCCTGATCAACACCTAATTGCTCCCCTGCCAGCCTGGTCGCCCCTAACAGCCCTCCCTTACAGGCCTTGTCACCCCCAACTGTCTCCCCCTGATATCCATCTTTGACCACATGGGGGTGGCCATCTTGTGCGAGGGTGTGAGAAGGTCAATTTGCATATTACTTCTTTATTATATAGGATTATTTTGGTATTTTTTTTCATACTTTTAAATCCCTTGCAAGTTTTTTTTGTCCCATAAATGCTATTTTTATAGTATTATGCTCTTGTTTCATGAGTCAATATATGTTCTCATCCCTCTAAGTGTATCATTAGCATTTATTTTTCTTTTCTTTTTCCTTTTTTTATTATTCACCTATTGCAGATGTCTCCATTCCCCCCCACTCCTTTGCCTACCTCCATCCAATCCCTGGTCCCGTTGCTCTGGCCTTCACCACACCATTTTCTATATCCATGGGTTCAGTATATATGTACTTTAGCTAATCCCTTCACCTTTCTTTATCTAATCCTCCCTTAACCCCTTCCCTCTGATAGCTGATAGTTTGCTTCATTTATCCATATTTATGTTCCTATGTTGTTCATCAGTTTATTTTGTTCATTAAATTCCACATATAAGTGATATCATATGGTATTTGTCTTTCTCTGATTGGCTTATTTCACCTAGCATAATAATCTCCAAGTCCACTCATGCTTTCTAAAAAGATAAGATTCCCTTTTTTAAAAAAAATATATTTTATTGATGTTTTACAGAGAGGAAAGAAAAGAGATAGAAAGTCAGAAACATCAATGAGAGAGAGACATCGATCAGCCGCCTCCTGCACGCCCCCTACCAGGGATGTGCCCAAAAGCAAGGTACATGCCCCCAGCCAGAATCGAACCTGGGACCTTTCAGTCCACAAGCCAATGCTCTATCCACTGAGCCAAACCAGTCTCGGCTCCCCTTTTTTTTCACAGCTACATAGTATTCCATTGTATAATGTACCACAGTCTTTTTTAAGGTTTTATTTTTCAGATTTATAGAAAACTTGCCAAAAAAGTTTAAAGTTTTTTCATAGTCCTATACTTATTTCTCCTAATTGTAACATATTGCATAACCAGTGCACAATATTCAAACTAAGAAATTAACCTTGATAAAACACTACAAACTAAACTGCAGACTTTATTCAGTTAACCAGATTATTTTCTCTAATACCTTTTATCTTGTCCAGTATCCCACACTGTACTTAGTCATCAGGTCTTTTTAGTTCTTTCACTCTGTGACAGCTCCTTAACCTTTCCTTGTGTTTTTCTTTCTTTCTTCTTCTTGTTCTTCTTGTTCTTCTTGTTCTTCTTGTTCTTCTTGTTCTTCTTCTTGTCCTTCTTCCTTTGAAAGACTATTGATCAGTTGTTTTAGAACATATTATTTGGTATGTGTTTGTATGATGTTTTACCATGATTAGATTGAGGTTGTAGATTTTGAAGAAAACTGTCAAGGTAATGTGCCCCTCTCAATGTATCATATCAGCAATACCTGATGATGTTTATCTATCACTTGCATAAAGAGATATCTGCTTCTTTTATCCATTGTAAAAGTACTACTTTGTTTTGTTTTATGACTTTGTAGATAATAAATATTGTAGAGGAAATACCTGAGGCTATAATATTCTGTTTCATGCTGAACATTTGTATTCTAATTTTATCTTCCATTGTTGTTGATGGATATTGCTGATAACAATTGTTATTCTGATGTTTAATTGTATTCTTTGTGTTTCCTGTGCTATCTACATCTATTAGTTGGAATTTTGTGTATTCTTTTGTATTTCTTATTTATCTAATTGTTTATTTATGTATAAACTCATGGATAATATCTTATTCTTTGAGTTTAATCCAATACTATCAGCATATACTTTTTTACTCTAATTGCTCAAGCTTTCTTTCTCACAGATTGCATTCGGTGACCTTTCAACAAACATCTACCTCTTTTTAAGTACTTCCTTACTTCAAAAAGTATATAATGTGTACAGAAAGCACTCAAGATTTTCCAGTTTCATCTTGTGCTTGCACTGCTCTAATCATGGACTCAATCTCTTTTCTAATGATCTTTGGTTACATTGATCTAATAATGGTCTTTAGAAACTAAATAGTGGCGCTGAGTCTACCACTGATTTTTGGACAGCTCAGTGGACACACCTTGAAAATATATGTGCAATTGAACCTTGAACAACACAGGTTTGAACTGGGCAGGTTCACTTACACGTGGATTTTTTTTCAATACACATACAAATCTCCCTTAGGTGTCCTATCCATGGATTCAACCAGTCATGGATTGAAAAGGACAGATGCAGAGTTCTATTTTTATTGTTCCATTCCATTTTATATAAGGGACTTGAGCACCTGTTAAATTTATTATTCATAGGGATTCCTAGAAATAATTTCCCCACAGATATTGATGGATAACTGTATTTAATATTCTGGGGAGTCAAAAATTATACATAGATTTTTGACTGAGGGCATGAGTGGGAGGTTTGGCAACTCTAACCCCTTCATTGTTCAAGAGTCATCTGTTTATATACTAAGCCACACACACACACATCCATACATACACAAAAACATCTATATTTCCATATCTAGATCCAGAGAGAGAGAGAGAGTTTAAAAATATTAATTTATATTCATAGCTCAGAACTCTAATTCTAATTTAACACCACAGAATTCAACTGCCTTTCTTCTTCCATATATCATCTTTGTTCAAAACAAAGAAATTTTACTCTACATTATCCACAATATATTTATTTGTTCAACTCTAAGATACATGAAAAATAGTTCCTAAATTCTAACCCAAACCACCCTGTAAACAAATTCATGCAGTATTTGTGCACTTTTCTTTTGTTTGTTTGTTCTTTTGTTAATAGCCTTATAGAATCTGGTCAAAATGCTACTTTCCAAAGTAATTCACTGTATTAATGCCCTGGAGTTGCCAAAACAATGTTGCAAAAACTGATTGACTTAAAACAGAAATGGATTGCCCCACATTTCTAGAGGCTCCACATCTGAAATCAGCATGCCTGTGGGGCTTTGCTTTCTCTGATGGCTCTTAGGAATAACCCACCCTTGCCTCCTCAAACTTATGATGTTTGCCAGCAAGCCTCTGTGTTGGTTGGCTGATAGATGCATCAGTCTGGTCATATGACTATCTTCAAACGATGTTCCCTCTGTGTTTATGTGTCCATTTGCCAATATTTCCCCTTTTCATGAGAACTGGATGCATTGTATCAGGTCCTATCCTAATGATCTTATTTTCATTTGATTATCTCTCTAAATATCCCATTTCCAAATAAGGGCACATTCATAGATACTGGAGGATAGGGCTTCAAAATACCTTTTTTTAGGGCACATAATTCAATTTATTCAGTATGGTGCTATTATTCATATATAATACAGTTAGATTAATTTATTATGTTCATATTCTATTTTGGATTTCACTTACATTCTGATGTGTTTTTTTTAAACTTACATACAATAAACTTTGTTCTTTGTGGTGTTCAATGTGCAAGTTTCAACAAATGCATAAAGTCATGTATCCATCACCACAGTCATAACAGAGACCATTTCTGTCATCCCTCAGTTTACTTCCTTATGCACTTCTGTAGCTCCTCTCAACCCTAGCACTGACAATTTTTTGAAGTGTTGTTTTCTATGTATTCATTCTATTATCCAGGTTTTTATTTTTAGTTTGGTGTTTCTGTTTATTTGTTTCAACTTTTGTCTTTGATAGTAAAGGATTTTCCAAACCTTCATAACTTTAGAAATTCAGATTTAAGAGTTGGACACCTAAATGCTGATTAGAAGATCCATCTATGGGATGCTGGGTGCCACTAGTGAACTGTGGGTTTCAGACCACTAGGGTAATTCTTTGGGAGATTTCTTTAACAGAACCCCCAATGTTAGTATATTTTCTCTCAAGCTACTCTCATTTTCTAAAGAAAGCACTTCTAAACTCATGCTGAGAATGCCTAAACCTATTGGTAATCACACAATTCCTAGAATCTGGTGACAAGAAATGTGTAAAAGGTCACACACAGTTCACAGCATATCCTTTATTGCCAATTTTTCATAATAATAATATCATCTGAAGTGTGCTTGCTATATCCTCAATCCAGAGACATCAGTACAATGCTCTTTAGGCAATGAACATTGCTGTGGGTTGAACTGTGACCCCTAAAAATTCATAAGTTGAAGACCTAACTTCCAGTTTTTCAGAACATAACCTTATTTGGAGATAGGATCTTTTCCCAGGTAATCCAGTGTAAATGAAGTCATTAGGCTGGGCTATAAACTAAGGGGACTGATCTTATAAATTTGTACACAGAGACATCCACAAAGAAAGACAAAGAGAGAATGGCATATAAAGATCAAGGTATAGATTCGGGTGATATCTATACAACTTAAGGAACACAAAAGATGTCCAGTAAGCCACCAGAAGCTAGAAGAGACTCTTCCCTAACAGCACTCAGAAAGAACCAACCTTGCAACACAGTGGTCTTGAACTTCTAGCCTTCAGAACTGTGAGGATATATTTCTGTTGTTTAAGCCACCCAGTATGTGGTATTTTGTTATGGTAGCCCTAGCAAACAAATGAAGTTACTAAGAGTGACTAGCACACAGCAGGCATTCACTAATGCCAGTGCCTCAGTGACATTTTCAGGAACACAAGAAATAAATAAAGGAATGCAGTGGTATATTCTTATGTAAATAAGAATAAGGTTGCAGTGAAAGTTTCCTAGCAACTTTGAGGGCTTAGAATTTGAAATCTCAATTCCAGTTTCCCAGGAGACAGAGGAGAGCAGAGGACCCTAGCAGAGCACTCATAACACAATATTTCAGCTGTTTAATTGATAAGAAAGACTCTTCATTATAAGGAAAATTGAAAAATATTTGGTATCAAAATTAGGGTCAAATCAGTCATTCACCATTTATTCAGTCTCCATAATATATTTAAGCATTTTTCTAGATGCGAAGGGCACAAGAAAAAAATGACTCACAGCTTTGTCATTCAAGAGTTAACAATCTACTTTGGAGGAAATCACATAAATGTCATTAAAATATCTACCATGGTGACATTGAGTATGGCACAAGTATTTATGGAAGGTAGTTTATTTAGCTGTCTAACAACATCTTTATTATAAGTGTGAACATTATTCAACAGGCATAGTTAACATTTGACCATAGGGATATTTCTTAAAAATTCTACAAAGATAGGTACTCTTTGAGGTTGAACTCAAAAATCCTCTTCCTGTGACCCTTATCATAGAGATTAAATTTAATTCATAGCTATAGAACAGAATTTGTCATATAGTAAAATGGTTGGTTATTTCTAATTCTTTGTTTTGAAACATTATGTACTGAGAAGGGAAGTGATTTATTTATTATTTTTCCTCTTCTGAAAGTATTATATTTTTAAGTTCCCAGTATTTTGTTTTGGAACCACATCACAGTGTGATATTCTTCTGTTTGGGGAACAAATTAATATAAACATCTAGTGTTCTTTGAAGACTAATTGCTGCAAAGAGGGGAGAGGATCAATGAAAAAATCATTCAACTGTTTCTTAAATGGAGGTCTCCCAAATTCACTAGATTATAGTCCCATTTTTACCCTTACTTCCAGAAGTGCTTGCTGTTCATTCTCAACCTTTGGGATGAATTCTGTATGTATTTTGTAATAGCTTCTTAGAATCTTGCTGACATAGGATTCAGCTTTCTTAGTTCTATTTATCAGATATCATTGCCAATTCCAGGTGTTTATTGGAAATTTTATTTGGCCTTTTGAGTTTATGCCAACAAAATAAAAATTATACTTTCTGGTTATTTCATCTTTGTAGGTTTTGAAAGGGATAAAAGGGAACACAATAAATTCAACTTACCATTGTTAACTAGAAGTCTGCCTTTTTTTTCCCCCTGACCAAATGGTTAAAGCTTTTTCCAGATCTCTTGTCATAAGTAGCAAACATTTTAGTGGAAAGAGCTCAGACTTGGAATCACAGACAAAAATGGGCCTGAAATATGACTTCATGTACCTCTTCTGTAATATGGGTGACAGATAAAAAAGGAAGCCAAATGAATGAAAGGAGAATTTCAAAGATTCTTTTATTAATTAATGTAACATAAATTGAGGATCCTGGAAGGAGTTGTAAGAATAAGTTCAAGAAAAATAAAAAGATTTGAGAAATACATAGTAGATAATATTTATACATGAGTGATTGCCTGGAGATATGGGGAATTAAGGGTGGCTTCACTGTTTCTACTTTGGGAAACTGGGAGGCTGGTAATGTCATCCTCTGGGTAAGAAAATGAAAAGAAAAGGATCTTTAAAGAAGCTTCTGAGCTCAGTTGAAGTTTAATCATTTTGTAGTGAGTACTATGTACATCCATTTGTACAAGTGTCAGTATATTCTAGCAGGAAAAAACTGAAGAGTGTTTTGCAAAAATAGGTATTAAAGTTTTTAGCATGTAAATGGGGACCAAAATTGTGAATATATATTTTATCATTCAGTGAGAGGAAGACAATTGAGAGGAAGGGTGGGGAAAGAAGCTTGAGGTCCACCATCAATTAAGGTTCAGAGATTTTTCTCTTCTTTGTGCCTTATTTTCATTCCAAGAAACTTGGGCCAACTGGGAAGAGTTTTCTGTAAGAGTGTCTGAGAGAAACAGAAAAACACAACTTTGTCTTTGGGAAAGGCTTATGCATACAGTGCATCTCAAATTTCTTCAGATACAAAAGGAATATGGCAACATTATGTACCATGTAAAGGTTACCACTTTACATGTTACTTCATTTTATCAACAATATTGAACTGTCTCAAGAAAAGTCTCACAGCTGTGTTCAGTGCAGAAAATTTAAAGAACACAGAAAAAAAATAGATAATAAAATAAACCACAACATGCAATCCTAAAACCTAGAGGAAAAGATTTGAATACTTTGTTGACTTTTCTTTAGACTTTTGTATCTTACATATTTAATAAAAGTGAGATTATATTCTCTGTTCAACTTTATATCCTTGCTGGAGGCCCAGTGCATGAAATTTGTGCATGGCTGGGGGAGGGATGTAGGATCTAAGTAGGATCGGGCCTAAACCGGTAGTTGGACATCCCTCTCACAATCCAGGACTGCTGGCTCACAACTAATTGCCTGCCTACCTTCCTGATTGTCCCTAACTGCTTCTGCCTGCCAGCCTGATCACCCTCTGACCACTCCTCTGCCAGACTGTTGGCCCCTAACTGTCCTCCCCTGTGTGCCTGGTTCCCCCCCAACTTCCCTCCTCTGCCTGCCTGGTCACCCCTAACTGCTCCCCTTGCAGGCTTGATCACCCCCAACTGCCCTCCCTTGCAGACCTGGTCCCTCCCAACTGCCCTTCCCTGCTGGTTTGATTGCCCCCAACTTCCCTCCCTTGCTGGCCTTCTTGTGGTGGCCATCTTGTGTCCACATGAGGCAGGATCTTTTGAGCACATGGGGGCAGTCATCTTGTGTGTTGGAGTGATGGCCAATCTGCATACTACTCTTTTATTAGATAGGATAGAGGCCTGGTACATGGGTGGGGGCCAACTGGTTTGCCTTGAAGGATGTCTTGGATCAGGATGGGTGTTCCCTTGGGGTGTGGGGTGGCCTGGGCGAGGGGCCTATGGTGGTTTGCAGGCTGGCCATGCCCTCTGGCTACTCAAGTGGAGGCTCTGGTATCTGGGCTTTATTTATCTTCTATAATTGAAACTTTGTAGCCTGGAGCAGAGCCAAGCCTTCTGCTTGCTCTGGGACAGCAACCATTGAAACTTTGTTGCCTTAAGCAGAGGCATGGCCAGCCAGGGTTTTCAGAAAGCTTGGTTTCCTCCATTGTCAGAGCCACCCAAGCTTCCCTCCTGCTTCTCTGTGGCTGGAGCCATCTTGGTTGGGTTAATTTGCATGCATACTTGCTCTGATTGGCTGGTAGACGTTACTGATGGTTGTGGTTTGGGGTGTAGTGGAGGTATGGTCAATTTGCATATTACTCTTTTATTAGATAGGATTTTATCACCTAATGTTACATACTATGGGTTTTCTCAGAATTATCTACACTAATAAAAGAGAAACATGCAAATTAACCACCATTCCACTGCACCAAGCCATGTCCACCAGCTAATCAGGAGCAAGTGTGCAAATTAACCCAACAAAGATGGCAGTTAACCATGAAGGTGGAACAAGCAGGAGGCTTGGGTTGCCCTGGCAATGGAGGAAGCCAAGTTTCCTATCCAACCTGGCTGGCCATGGCCTCTGCTCAAGGCTACAAAGTTTCAATTATAAAAGATAAACAAATCACAGATACTTGCTTCGACTCTGGCCTCAGCTCAAAGAGGCATTAAAAAAAAAAGAAAAAAAAAAGGAAGAGGACCTAGGACCTTGGGTCACTACCAGGGAGGGAGGGTGATCAGGCCAGGATGGTACAGCAGAAGCTATTGGGAATAAGCAGACCAGCAAGGGGGGGCCAGTTGGTCTGGTGATCAATGGAGGGTAGTGGGGGGTCAGTTGGAGATGATTAGGACAGCAGTGGGGGGCAGTTTGGAGTGAGCAGGCTGGTGGGGGGTCATTTGGGAGCAAGCAGGCCAGCGGCGGAGGACAGTTGGGGGTGAACAGGCCAGCAGGCAGAGTGGTTAGGGGCAATCTGGCAGGTAGGCAGGCAGGTGAGCAGCTGGAGCCAACAGTTCTGGATTGTGAGAGGGGTGTCTGACTACTGGTTTAGGCCCGATTCCTATAAACCAGAAGTAGGACATCCTTTAAGGGATCCCAGATTGGAGAACATGCACTCTGGTCTGAGGAACATCCCCCTCCCCTTGCACAAATTTCGTGTACTGGCCACTAGTCTTTAAATAATATAATTTTTAAGAAGGAAAGCTTCAAAGGTTCAATATCATTTCAATTTTAATTTGAGGAAAAAAAAACATTTTTGGAGTGAAGATCTAGTTTTCAATAAGTTGTCTCATTCTTGAAATCCAAGTCATTTAGATAACATTTACATATTTATATCTTTATTTTGGTTAATATCTATAGTACCTCATGTCACTTTTAAAAGTATGAAAATTCTTATTTGTCTGAATTGTTGATAAGGCACCTACTGATTACCAGCAAATATATTAATTAAAGATTATAGTGATAGTCCTGGCCAGTGTGGCTCAGGTGGTTGAGCCTCTTCCCATGCACAGAGAGGTCATGGATTCGATTCCTAATCAGGGCACATGTCCAGGTTGCGGGCTTGATCCCCAAGAGGGTGAGTAGGAGGCAGTTGATGGATGCCTCTCTCATCAGTGTTTCTCTCTCTCTCTTTCCCTCTCCCTTCCTCTTTCTCTCTTAAGTCAATAAAAATAAATTTAAGAAAAAGATTAAAATGAGAAATAATAAAGGTGTGCACTAGCAGCTGCTTTTATCAACATTCTCCCAATTTTATAAGATTTCCTTCTGATCCTTACATATATTTGAGAAAACATTGCTTACCTTGTGAGAGGTACATTAACTCTTTCAAGTCCCAAGGGCACCATTTAGTAAATGACTTCTTTATTGCTCTAACTGTAACTTAGTGCCCTCAAAGAGACACATTAATCTTCAGAATATCCTGTGAGTACATAGGTCAGGAAATGGAATTTTCTTGGTTTTCTTGGATCAAAACATTATGAAATTTACATTAGTACACAAGATTTTATTTCCTCAACCTCTTGAGTATCACCCAGATTCAAGGCTGAAAAAGAATTATGCACATAGAAGACTGATTCAATTAAATTCCTAGAGTAACTGGAAAGAGAAGCCCTGACTCATAAATCTAATGGCATCATCAGAATCATTCTAAGTAACTTGTTACGGAAACAGAATCCTTTAGTCATTCAGGGACAATCCAGATATAAACTTTATACTTATAACTAGAATTTGCTCCTAACTGAACAAAAGAAGACTACTATGATTTACAAATCAAGAGGGAAAAAATGCTTATATTTAAATGGATCATAAGGTAATTTTGCCTAAATCCCTAAATTAAAGTAAAAGAGGATTAGTATGAGAAATTTATAGACAACTATATGTAAAACTGAGATTTTTTGCTTTAGTTTTCTATTTTTCTCTTTCCAAGTTTTTCACAATGCAAAATTATAATTTCTTATATTTAGGTCACTATTTTTCATTCCTTTTCTAATAAAATGAGGAAAAATACAAGAAACGCTTATGCTTCTTTCTTGTTAATATAATCTACTTGTTACTTTGGTCAGATTCCATATTAAGAGAGACTTGTCTTCTCAAGTATTGCAATTCTAAGAGAAATGAGGACCCAGTTCTTTAAGGTATGCCTTCTTTAGGGTGAGAAAATGCATACAAAGTTTTTATCCAAATCATTAGCACATAGATTTGGCTTAAAGTGATACCCACAATTTTTAAATTATTGAGATTTATTTTAATTCATTTAAGATGAAAGCTTTTTAAAAACATTAATAATTATCAATAAATTTAACTTTTTCTGAATCTGAAAGAGCTCAATCATGAAGTCCATGAATTCTTCCAATAGTGTGCCTAAGAGAGAGGAGATGCAAAGTATTGTACTGCTGGACCCTAAAAATCTAACCATGTTGTGAGATTAGCTCCTGAGGAAGGGACAGGGAATGATCTTCAGGTTCTAGTACAGTGCACAAAGGAAAATGTCAAATTAAACTATAGCCCAAACCAGCCCCAAATGTCTAATGAAAGAGAAGTTGCATAGAGTCTACAGGAGTCCCAAGACACTTCCAGGACTCACAGAGGGAAGGTGGCAGGCTGGTCACAGGCTGGCAGTCCACTTTGTGGAAGAACCACAGCTCTAGCTAAGAGGTTAGTGGACCAGATGCAGCAGTTAGTAACTAGGGAGAGATGAGTTTTTCAGCACGGCAAGCATACATTTAGATTGGAGAAGTCTTCATTTGTTGTGCAGAAACCTGGGATACAATGAGGGTATTGATGCAGATGCCCAGCGAAACTAGTAAAATGCACTGTGATAGGAGTCAGGAAGAAGGGTTTCACTTAGGCACAGAAATTCCCAGAATATAAATAAAACTATTTCTAGTGCTGATCGGTATGCAGCCAGTATGTCTCTTGTTTATCTGCACAGATTTGCTTCTTAGTTGAGTGAGTTGAGTTTCTCAAAAGCATCTTGAAGAGTATTTTAATGAGGTAATTGTACCTAAAACGTTCTTGTTTGATGCTGTACTCCTAATAGTATCTTGTGACAACAAATTTACTATGTGAAGGTTATTCTACACATACAGTTTCCATTCTTATTATAACCCTGCAATGAAGTATGATTATCCTCATTTACATAATTAAAAATTTCTTCAACATTTTGGCTAAGATCAGGCATAGAATCTGTTCTTATCAGTTTAATGCAGGATTTAAAAACCTAAGCTTCAGAGATGTTTAGGTGTCAGTATCTCATTGTGATGGGATTACTCATCTGTGTGTCTGGCCCTAAAGGGTTTCTATCACCCTACTTTATATAACCAAGTTTTATAATAATTAGGAAGATGTTGTGCAAACTACAAAGTGGTTTTATGATCTCACTTGCTTAAAATGAGCAGAGATTGGACAGGCATGACCATTTGTTGCTATTGTTAGTCCTCACCCGAGGATATTTTTTATTTTTATTTTTAGAGAGTGTGGAAGGGCAGGGGAGAGATAGAGAGAGAGAAACACCTATGTGAGAGAGACACATTGATTGATCACTTCTCTACTGGTGCCCAGAATCCAGCCTGCAGTGGAGGTATGTGCCCTTGACTGGAATTGAACCTGAGACCTTCAGCCTCAGGGCCTATGCTCAAATGAGCCACACTAATCAGTATTTGACTTATTTTGAAGAAGGATTGAACTCGGCTGTCCTGCCTGTCACTCTCTGCACTTCACCCTCTGCCAGGCTGCTATAGGTTCAAGTGTCACAACCCAGCACCATACCATCAGGAGAAAAAATAAACTTTAAACCAGAGAATAAAATCCCTGCATTGCATTCTGCTTGACGACTTTGTTCAAGTGTCTTGGCCATCACTGGTGTGAGAGGTGTGAGTTATGTGGAATGGTGAAAGTTATCTAGCGTTTTTCCTGCTTGAAATCAGCCCACTAGAATGAAAGTTCTGCTTCAAGGGGAAAGGAGGGGCATGGATGCTTCACAGAGAAGTAAGGGGAACCGATCATTTCCTCCATGAGTTTTACTAAATGTGGAGTGAATAAGTAGAAATAATATTTTTTAAATTTTCTGTCAGTGAATTATTGTCATTCTATTTAAGGACTTTTTTTATTTTTAACTTGCTAAGTATATTTTCATTATTTATTCAGTATTCATGTGCCATAAATAAAAAATTGAATAAATAAATAAATCAGCATAATGGCAAAGATTAAATGATTGTCATTTAATTTCATGAAATTTGAGGGAGGCAGACATTATAAATTAGCTGAGTAAAAAGATATTGAAGGTTGAAAACATTATAGATATATGAAATGTTTTGGTGGTAGAAGCCTGAAAAACAGTTTGAAGATTACTTGATCAACTAAAAATAAATGAATATCATTGTCATGAACTAATAGGACGAGCTCTGTGATGGTTACTGATCATGCATAAGAACTGTCACCTTAACACATTCATCACCAATAATGCTAAATGTGGACAGAGCTGCTCCCAGCAGACAGCACTGGTAAACAAGCAGTATAATGCTACTTGAAAGCACATGAAGCAAAAAATAAAACACTATTGTTATGAATCCTTTCATTTTCATAAAATACAGATAATTTTCCCAGGAAAGTGCAAAGAAACCAAGAAGCAGTCATATATGAACAGCAAATGGAATAATATGACAATGAAATACTGTTCAATAATGGGCTGAAATAAACTTTTTCTGCTCTTAATGCTCCCTGATTGAACAGAAGCACAGTTAATGGGAGAGCCATTTCTTCTATTTGTCCTGTGAAACCTACTAGACCTTAATATAGTTCCAGGCACACAGGCTGAGCTTAGGTAATTTCTGCAGGACTCATAGTGTGGACTTAAGCACCAGTAAGAGCAATATTAAAAATAGCCACCATTCTCAGAGATTCTTTAGTGACTGGACTTTATCTAAACAGATGCTTACTTATTCAAAGTAACTGGCACTCCAATTCTTATATTTGCTCTACCCAAGTTCCCTAAAGGATTTCTATTTGTCTCACTATCAGTAAATCCCTTATTATTTCCTAAATAAAATGGAAGGCATTAGCGAGAAAGAGCCTACCCTTCTGCTCCCTTAGTTCTTGTGTCCACTCATCAGAAGGCTCATGCCTTCAACTGCACACTTTTCCCCTCTTGAACTGTCCACCAGTTTTCTTAGTCTTTTCCAAATAGTCTAACTCCACTTTTTTCTTATCTTTCACCGAAGAAACATGCTCACCTCCCCCATTTCCATTATTTGTCTTTAAAAACAAACAAGTGCACTCTTCCTGAATTCTATCCCTCACGTTAGAATTGTTTCCCTCCTCTTAGTCACCAAATTGTTCAAAAGAAATCACCCACACTTGCTTTTCCAATCTCCCCAATTCCTCATTACCTGAATCAATTACAATTCGACTTCCATCTCTACCATTCCAAGGAAATCACACAGAACATCACAAAAGACACTAATTTCCAAATTCAATTGAACTGTTTTCAAATGCTTTGTGATGTCTAAAGCAGTTATTTCTATTGTCAACCATCAAATTTTTTCTTTAAAGCTCTTTTATTCTCTTGCTTTTGTTCATTTCAAATAGGCTGTCTTTTCTCAGAACCTTAGGACTTCTATCTCCCCATGACCTTGAGTAGCAAGTCTAATTTACTGTCCGAATTTGTGCTAGCCAAAGCTGTATTCACTCTCAACATCCCGAAATTCTTTGATTAACTTTTCTGGATTAATTGTCCTTGATATAACTTTCGCCAAATGTTTACTTTTTGTTGTTGTTAATTCCTTAAATAAAGGTTTTGCAAAAGTTCTTCTTATCTAATGCTGCATGTCTTTCCTTAATCTCATTTATTTGCTAATATGTCTTATTTCTTAGCCTGGATTGCCAACTCTTTCCTTATCTTCCTAGAAAACACCGACTCTAACTTCACATTGCCAAATCCCACTCCTGCTCTTGCTCTCTTCCCCTCTCCCCCACCCCCTTAGGTGAAGCTTCCTTTAGACCTTGTGGATAATTGCAATGACTTCTTAACATACTTTTCTGGCACCTGACCCTCCAATCTATCCCCTGCATTATTGTTTGTTATGTATTAAAAAATAAATGTAATATTAAAATGTTCTATTTGCCCTCTACTGCATAGAGAAATAAACTCTATGTTGGAGGTGCATGTACTTTAAAGTGGACAACACATCATACATGGCTATAAGAACAGAGCATTAGGGTGTGTCCTGTGTGCTCAGTGTAAAGCAGTGCTGAGAAAATGTCTGTTAAATGGAAGTATGTGAGAATTCCCTTACCAGAGTGTGTAGTCTAAATGTGCAGTACTCATAATACATTCTTATTTTTACATATTCTCCAAGCTTTTACTGCAGATATATGATGCAAAAAGTACAGCATTTAAATTGCAATCTGTTGTGTACTTTCTGTTATACTGCTCTGAATAAATATCTGAAACGCCTTGAGTGCTGAATGCCAAAGATGATTGAAATCCCTCTGAGCCATAAATTTAAAATGTGCTCCCTGCGATGGTGAAGATTTTGCATTATGCAAAAGACATAATTGGATACTCCATCCTGAGAGATAGACAGGATAACTGTTACAGGAGTCTATATCTAACTCCTTTTCTTTTAAAAAGTAGAAATAAATTATACAAGTCAACACCTATTTTTTCTCTCTTATTCAAGTATCCCCTAATTTAAACATGCAGACTACCAACCGAATTTTTGTTGTTGTGATTGTTGAATTCAGTCTAGCATCTCACTGAATGAATAAGAATTCCAGTCTGTTGAGTGAGGAAATAGGTACTGCTGAAATTTCAGTCTGCCAAACCTGAGAGACTTGAAACTTTTGCTACCAACTTCTAGCAGTCAATTGTTAGTGGTTTCCCAAACAGAAATAGCAGTGTAGATGAGCGGACATTACACTGCTGGTTAAAACCTGTCACACTGACCTAGCTGGGTGTCAGCCTGTGGACTGAAAGGTCCCAGGTTTGATTCTGGCCAAGGGAACATGCCTGGGTTACAGGCTTGATCTCTAGTGGGGGGCATGCAGGAGGCTGCTAATCAATGATTCTTTCTCATCATTGATGTTTCTATCTCTCTCTCCTTCTCCCTTTCTCTCTGAAATCAAGTAAGAAATATATTTTAAAGAGGAAAAAAAAGCCTGTCACCTCAGGGACACTTGGATAAACTAATGGTTTTCCAAACAGACTAGAGAGAAACAGCATTTCTTTAAAATTATGTTTACTCTTTAAGACTTTTAGAGAGTGAAAAATCATATTTTATATAGGTAATTCATTTTTAACCTAGGAATACTAATTTGCTGGGTAATTATCAAGAATTGGTTTACCTGCTTTAATTACTACATACAATCATCTTTAAGCAGAGTCCTAAAAAGTATATATTGTCTAAGAGAAGATAAATCAGATGGGAGCATTAATTCATTTTGGCCACTGTTTGGTACAGCAGAAACCAGAGATTTGTAAGTTAATAACAAGTGTTAAGATGAGTGGGCAAGATATAAAGTGGTAATAGTGGAGCAGGCAATGAG
The DNA here is from genome assembly GCA_011751065.1 of Lasiurus cinereus. Lineage (NCBI taxonomy): Eukaryota > Metazoa > Chordata > Mammalia > Chiroptera > Vespertilionidae > Lasiurus > Lasiurus cinereus. Next base: position 1,772,566 of record JAAGEH010002534.1, read on the forward strand.
AGAATCATGGGAAGAGGCTGGAGACGTTTTAACCTCATAATTTTGCCTAGAATCAAATTCTTTGCCAGGTAAATAAAACTATTTTTAAAAATATATATTTTATTAATTTTTTACAGAGAAGAAGGGAGAGAGTTAGAAAGTCAGAATATCGATGAAAGAGACATCGATCAGCCGCCTCCTGCACGCCCCACAGTGGAGATGTGCCCGCAAGCAAGGTACATGCCCCCAACTGGAATCGAACCTGGGACCTTTAAGTCTGCAAGCCGACGCTTCATCCACTGAGCCAAATCGGTCTCGGCAAAACTATTTTTTTAAGGATTAGAAATAACATTTAAGAATCATCCACTTCTATAGAATCATCCACTGCCAATCAAATGGAAAGGTGACTGACATGTTTGCTCCACTGACAGATGGTTTGGATGTTGATTTTATTAGTGTAGAAGCTGTTTGGCTTGGGTGTCTTATTCATACTGGTTTTTGAAGGTGACTAAAAATCTCTGCACCTGCCAAATCTCCTACTTAACATGCAACAGTTGGGGCTGCTGGCAGGAATATCTTTCAGAGATAAAAAAATCTCTATTACTAATGCCATTTCAGGGGGACTAGTATCAAAAAGTAAGCAATGGCACCCTGGATTTACAAGGCTTAAAATTCCAGGTTTTTCTTTTGGCCTTTGGCCTACTCCAGCACAGTCACTTAATCAACTTCACAAAAGCACCATGGCAGGGTGAGCAGATAATCTAAAAGCCTAGGAAACAGCCAGCATTTACCATATTTTAATTATCATAATGACCTGCAAATGCAAAATCATCACCTCCAAAACTTTAGGAGCTGCTTTTTTTGTTATCATGTTAAGCTTTCAGGTGTGTTGCAATAAAATTTTCTGTATTTTGTCAGTATCTAAGTGGAATTGTAATTGAGCTATTTATTTTGTTTAGAGCATATATCTAAAGGCATCTGATTTCAAAGGAGCAAGCTAAAGTGCCTTGTAAAAATATATTGGTTTTGTCATATCTCCATATACTATCATATACCATTGATTAAAAAGTATCTTTTTTAATTGAAGTTAAAAGTCACTCATAAAATAAATATTATTTTATTATAAATGTATGTCTTGTACTTTTCAATGCATACTATTTACACAAAAATTATACCATCTTGTGATGATTTTGATACCTTTTGTCATACCAGGGAACAATGTTCAATGTAAAAACAGCAGCTATTTCAGTTGTTACCTGCTAGGTACCAGGCACTGCTCTGAGGACCAGGGTAAAAGGAGAAAGTGTTCTTTGCTTTGGTCAAGTTCAAAGCTAAACATTGATTTAAGGAAGCCTGTGCACAGTGTAGGACCAATCTTTATCACAGCAGATTCTGCACTGTTGGTTCTCCGCCAGCTAAAGAAGTAAAATGGCTCAACATTTTTAAGAATTTTACTCAAAATATAGCAAAAAAACCCACATTATTTAAAAATAAATTTTACTTTTATGAAAAAAAATGAAAAACCCTCCAAGTACATCTACAACTTCATTAATGCCAAAAAGAAGTAATTAACCCCAATTAAAACAACCTTGTTATTTTTGTTATATTCAAAGCAATACTTAATTGATTTACAACTTAATTTTAGACATATTTTGACTCATTTATTATATACGTATATATTATTTGCAACCCATTTATTTTGTGGATCACACCTGAAAATTACAATCCTCAATGTTAAGTGGTCTATAGAGTCCATGCTGACATGCAGAACTGCTCTGAGTATTTAAATGTGCATGATATACTTTTCTTTTTCAGGCTGAAATCATTGAAGGGGCCTTTTCAATTGTGACTTAAAGCAGATCCCAAACTGCCTTTATGTGAAAATTTTGGACCAATTTTTCCCAAGATGCATTTTCTGAGTAGAAATGGAGTAGCTATTATATCAACTCCTGGTTCCCTCTTCCTTCTTTGGAAATGCTGATTTCCTCCTAGGCCACATAACAATAAAGGGCCAGGCTCTGCTCTTCATCAATAGCACAAAGTAGTTGCATTCCACGCACTTGTTACAGAGTCCAACTACACAATACTGTTGCTCAGTACCCATCAAAACTTCAGTTAGGAGAATGATGTCTGTGGAAGATTTCCTAAAGTGTAATTCAATCACATAGAGGAACCCTTCAAGCCAACCAAAACCATGGAAATGCACACAGAGACAGCAAATTGTTGTCCCCCACAGAAATGCTTCTGGTAAATCATGCTTTCACCATGGCATTGTGCCCTGAGCCTGCACCGAAGGATTATAAAACTGGTTGTCATTACCACCACAGTTTCTTGAGGACACTGTTCACTCTGTCACAGTGTCCTTTTTATGAGGACTCAAAGGAGAAATTTCTCTCTGGACTCAGAGCCAGGAAAAACTGTGCTCCTTCTAAGCAACAGGTAAGTTTCCTTGTTGCAGGCACTGAGCAACATGTGTTCACTAATGCTGTCTTCTCTCTTGTTTGCTTATCAACTGAAGAGTTGGACATGTGGCCCACCTCAAGCAAACCTGGGTGCCTGTTTTTATGGCACTCTTAGTTTAGCCATGTTTCTTCTTTGGGTTCCCTTCTCCTTCTCATCCCCCATTATACATCTAATTTTATTTCAATGTATCTAAATATATGAAGGCTGATGTAAGTCCTTTTCTGGAACAACATGTGATAAAGAAGATAAATAATGTGAAGTAATGAACAGCATAAATTTTCCTTTCTTTTTTTAATCCACACTCAAAGGTACAATTTCATTGATTGAGAGAGTCAGAGGAGAGAGAGAGAGAGAGAGAGAGAGAGAGAGAGAGAGAGAGAGAGAGAAACCAATCCTTGGTTCTCATATGCATCCCAATCTGGGATCAAGCCTATACACCCGGGTATACTGGGAATTAAACCCACCTCCTTTTGGGGTATAGGACAATGCTCTAACCAACTGAGCCACATTGGGCAGGAGTACATTTTTTATTTTCCCAGTTGAGTCTCCATTTTTGACTAGGAGACAATAAGCCAGGTTTTGCTCCAAGGACAGTTGTCATAAATAGATATGGAGGGTGGGATGGTGGGTGGAAAGAAAGCAAAGAAGAAAACAACAACAAAAAACAATCAAACAAACAAAAATGAGGAAGGGGTTATTATTTTTAGCTTATAATTATTAAAAAGTTCATTCGATATGAAAACTTAAATTGAGCCCTAACCAGTTTGGCTCAGTGGATAGAGTGTTGGCCTGCAGCCTGAAGGGTCCTAAGTTTAGTTCTGTTCAAGGTCATGTACCTTGATTGCAGGCACATTCCAGTAGGGGGTGTGCAGGAGGCAGCTGATCGATATTTCTCTTCCATCGATGTTTCTAACTCTCTATCCCTCTCTCTTCCTCTCTGTAAAAAATCAATAAAATACATTTTGAAAAAAACTTAGATTGAGGCTGCAAAATAAACAAGATGATATTTTACTTCCAATTGCAAGACCACATAAAGAATTCTCAGAGCTAAGCATGGCAGAAGAGAAAAGAAAAGAAACTAGATTTAGTGGCAATATTGGGACCAGGTATCTTTCTGAAGCCAACAATAATAATGAAAGTGGCTATATTTAACTTCTTATTCCCATTTTCTGTTCTTAGGCCCTTAAACATCAAACTTATTTTCCTGGTTTACATGGCACAGCCCTTTCATAGTTCCTCTCTTATCAGTTTGGATATTCTTTTCCCATATATTTACTCTCATAGATTTGAATGTATGCTATTCAACTTTGAATGTATATTCTATTCTGGGCTTTCTCCTTCTACTTTTATATTTCCTACAATGGAGATTTTGTTCATTCTCTCAATCATTTCTCAGGGAAAATGAGATACAAATATTTATGCCCAACTCTATCTCTTTCAAACTCATGTTCCAAAACCCAAATTGCTGCCTGGATATTTCTAGTTATATTTTGCATTAAGACTCAAACTAGGCATATTGAAACTGAAATTATCAACTTTCCCTAAAGCCAGATTCCATTGCCATGCCTCTGATTGAATGTTGGTCAAGTTACCACCATTCTCTCAAGCCCCTGAAAATACACACACACACACACACACACACACACACACACACACACGTAATCTGTTTTTCTCCCTCTACATTCAAATGCTTTCACTCCATTCCCACTGTCAATTCCCAGTATAGATTAAACTCTGGTTACTCCATTTCCATGATGAGCTGTGATGTAAAGAACATAGATTTTTGACATTCAAATGAACCTGGGTTAGAATACCTTCTGTGATCACTAGAAAATTACTTTAGACTTGCAATTGTCCCCTCTATAAAATGGAGATTTTAAAAAGCTGACTTACAGATTTAATATGAAAATAACCTGAAATCATTTATTTGAAGATCTAGCCCAAACCTATTATACACCTAGAAAAATCTTTCATCTCAACTATCCCCAGAGTTGCTCCTTACTTTCTCCTCAAACATCTGAGAATTAGTGAGGAAAATCATACAATTCTGTAAATTCAGAGTCACAAAGAATAGCCAGGCTCCCAAGAGTAATTTGTTATTATTTTAGCAAGCTTCTTCTTCCCCCTTTCCTTTCAGAACAGTTTCAAACCTTTACTATTCTCCATGAGCCAATTTACCTGTTCTCATTCTATTTAATCTCAGGAATGATTTTTGCCTTCAACCTTGCAGACACAATTGAAGCTGTCAGGTGTACTTTATCTCATCTTCCTACCTTCACACCAATGTTTATCTAATTATGTCCCCTCTCTTAGTTCTTTGCTCCCAGTTTTAGAAACAAAGCTGTCACTCCCTTTGTCTGATGTCAACACTTCACCTCTTCTCCTGATCACTTCCCATACTATCTCATTCAGGATTTTGTTTCTTTAGCAATGCCCTCTCTGCTACATCCTATTTATTCATGTCCACTCACCCTTTCTTTGCCTTAATCTTTAAACACATTTGAAACTTATCATCCTCAAATAATTTCTCACTTGTCCCAAAGACCTAAATTTAAGCTACCATCCTAATTTTTCTTTGCTCTTCCAGATGAAATTTTTTAAAAAGTTATTCTTTATTCAATCTACACACTTTCACAAGTCTATATTAGCCTGCTGGAATCACCTACTCATTCTCTAAATTTAGATCATATCTTGGTGGTCAGTCACATGTCCCTATAATACAGAAGTTAATATAACACTAGTTCTTTGATAACTTTTCAATCCTGTTATTTTTTTGTTTATTTGTCTTAATTTGAGGTCTCTGGTCTGCAATAGGTGAATTTTCTCAAGGACTTTACAGAGAAACAAGAGTGCAAAGATTAAAATCTGCAAAAGACCAACTGACTTTGTTACTATATGCAAATGGCAGTGGGGATACAGCTGTGCTTGTGTTTGTTAGGATTGTTATGGCTTTTGTTAGTGCTCTGGTTTCAAAGTTATATAGGCTCTGAGTAGTCTGCACAATCTTGTTTTTCCTTAAGCCTAGTTACTTTTAAAGTATAATTTCTCAACATACAAATACTATTCAGGAACAATCTGTAATACTAAAAGCATAATATGCTAATTATACCAGACATCATTCCAAACATCCTTCTGGACATCCTTTTGGACAATTGAGGTGACAGGGGCTGAGGCAGAGGCAATTAGTGATCAGAAAGGCAGATAAAGTGGTTAGGAGCCAGCAGTCCCCAATTGCAAGAGTTATGTCCGACTGCCAGTTTAAACTGGCAGTCAGAATCTCCCAAAGGGTTCCAGATTGCAAGGGCTGAGGGACCCCACTATACACACCCATGCACGAATTTCATGCACCGGGCCTCTAGTATATGATATTATAACAGAAATGCCTGCACATTAAAATAATGCACCTGTTATCCCATTAACATGTCACTTCCTAGAATGAAAGGATCATCAGACGTTAATATTTGTAACATCATTTCCTAATTCAGTGACGTTTGATAAGCAGAATTAAGCTACAGGAGATGCTGCATATATCCTACTTCTTTTTCCTCATTTGTCTCTCCCCCTTCAGTCTCTTCACCTTTAAATTTAATCATAACAAGGTTCTATGTATGCAATAGTTTTTTTCTGTACAAAAATATTTCAATAGCATATACAGTAAAGTCAAGATCTCCTTCCTTCATATCCAAGGCTGTACCTGCTGCCAGGCAGTCAGGTCTGCTCTCTGTGCTACTGTTGCACAATGTGTGCTTGTTTGATCCCTTACTTTGCTTATGCCCTGCCTCACCATCTTTCCTAGAATATATTCCAAATCTGCTCTAATTATAAAAGTTCTTAGGTTCATTCTGTGCCAAATAATTTCCATCTCTTCTCACTGAAGAAACTATTATAATAATACTAAATGCCCAGTGCATGAAATTTGTGCATGGGGAGGGGGTACACTCAGCCCAGCCTGCACCCTCTCCAATCCGGGACCCCTTGAGGAATGTCCGACTGCAGGTTTAGGCGTGATCCCTAGGACATACCTCTTAAAATCTAGGACCACTGGCTCCTAACTGCTCACTAGCCTGCCTGCCTGATTGCCCTAACTGCCTCCTCTCTGATGGCCTGGTCACCCCTAACTGGCCCTCGCTGGCCTTGTCACCCCTTACTGTGCCCCCTTCCAGCCTGGTTGCCTCCAACTGCCCCCACACTGTCCTGGTCATCCCTCACTGCCCCCCTCTGCTGGCTTGGTCACCCTCATTAACTCCCCTGTTGGCCTGGCAACTCCACTCAGGCTGCTACTCAGTCATTTGATCACCCCTCACTAATCCTCTGCCAACCTAGTCACCCCACACAGCCTGTTCAGTTGTCTGTTCGATTGCAATGGTCACTTGGGCTTATATATATATATAGATGTAACATGAATGTGTCTTTAACCAATCACTTTTGTATATGTGTTGCTCTTTTTATTAAATACAGTCTAACAATAAATAGTGTGAAGTAGGCCTAATACTGACCTTTCTTGTAGCCCCAAAGTCCAAAACCTTATATTTACTATAAAGCTGTTGATGATTTTAAAAACAATAATAAAACTAGAAGAGGTAGTATAAGTCATACTGAATTGAAGTAAAAGCCAAGCAAATCAATGAATCCTGCTATAAAGTTATTTCAACAATCTACACGTGAGGTTTTATGAAACTGAACTCTCCTTATTTCAGTGGGAATAGGAAAGAAGATAAAGTAAAAAGTGAGACAGAGAAAAACAGAGCTATGTTATGTAAATAGAGAGTAGGGATGAGTAAAAGAATGAATTTAAGTTACAAAGTTCACCTAATAAGAAAAAAATGTTCACACTACTGAAACAGAGAGAGCATATTAAAATGTCTTATAGGAGAAAATGAAGAATTTAGTGTTGTTTCTATATTCGGGGTGAAGTATAAGGTGATCCAATACAAAACTGCACCTCAATTTAAATTCAACTATATCCTTTATTCCTAAGCCCTTACCTATTGTGCCTCATTATTACTGAAATCTCAATCACTATAATTGATACTCACAATCCCAAATCAACAGTTGGTAAAAACAAATAATAATTCTCCAAAATATTTCATTCACATACATATACATCCATGTGAACATTTCTAGTGAAAGAATCAGTGGAATCCAAAATATACTAAGAATGCCCATGGGCAACTTAGATATACTTTAAAATTCCCAATGTATTAAGTCAGCCTAAGAAATGAATTAGAAAGTTTTCAAAACTTTAACATATGACCACTTGACTCTGAATTAGTAAAACAGCCACCTAGTTTTTTGTTTGTTTGTTTGTTTTTGCTTTCAATGTTGTACTTTTTTCCTTATGTTCTGAAAACCAGAAGTAAAAGGACAAGAGCATATGTATATTCACAAAATATTTGTGACACATAGCTCCTTCACTTCTTTTGGACTACTAATGGACATATCCAGCTAATTTAAAAGTGATGATTCCACATATCACTAAAATATTTGCTTGTTTTATTTATATGTATTTCCTTCTCCCAAAATCTATTCATTCTCAACAAAAATATTTTAATTGAAAATCAAGAAACTAGAATTCTTTCAAATCATTACAGCACTCTGGAATGAGAGATGTCATCTGACCTGACAGCTTCAAGAGCCTAAATTGATGTGAGGTGAGATTTGTCATTTCTTATTTACTTTTATAGAGGAAGCTAGAAAGTTGATCCAATACCCTTAAAATACACAGAGTTCTCTAATCTTTTTAATTATCTCTTAAATAGAGTGATTGTGCCCTTTGTTAATATCATAGAATTATCTTAATACAATCACTATTTTTGTAGTTAACTTTATTAAAACTTTAATTTTAATTTGTATTTTAGTTTATAAATACTTTTTATGGAAGACTGTCTTCAGGAAAATTATATTTTTGCAATAAATCTTCTAAATCCCCACTTTGAATCTAAAGCAATTTCGATTATTCATCACAATTCACCCTTGGAAGAAGCCAAAGCAACATTAATTTTTCTTCTGTTTATTTTCCATCATATCTTTAGTACTGTCAACCACTGTTCCTGGTGTTTTACAGATATTAGCTTATTAAATCTGTCCCAACTTCATGAAGGAACAAATTGAGGCTTCAAACTTGCCCAAACACACAGAAGTTAGGAAACTTTCAAAGTGATATATTAAACTATGTCTGTGTTAAACTATCAACCTTACCCTGTACTGTGTAAAGGACAAGTCTTTTGTTAGTTTTCTCAAATGAATTTTTTAAAACTTTTATAACATAATTTTCATATGCCTTTTGAAATCATAAGCAACTCATCTTCTTCATGATTGTGTCTGAAACTACAACCTAAATATAATTAAAATATTAAGAAAATTCAAAAATGAAAATAATACTAGGAATATTAAGTAATATAAATATCCCTGTTTCTCTGAGATTCACAATTTTAAAGTCATTAGTCAAATAGCATCGGAGGTCTTTGTCCTGTGTGCTTATAAGAGATGGTTGTAATAAAGAGAGACTTTTCATTGCCAGGAGGGCTGAATGAGTGTCAAGCTGGTCATTTTTCAGCTCACAGGCCAATTACTTACAACAGTTCAACTAGAAAGTCATTGCCCAGGGCATTGTTCAAAGTGGTAGATTCTATGATATAAACTGGCAGAGGGACATTAAAGCAGTGGAAGAAGACTGTCCTTGCAGGAAGGAATGTGGTAGAGAGCATGAAAAACAAAATGTACTTTGAGACTCTCATGGACTTGGTGGGAAGGCCACCCATGCAAGTCACCTTCTATTGTGACTACACAAAAGAGAGCACCTTCCTTATTCATTTGCATCTACTTTATGTTCCTTTTTTTTTGGAGTAATGCAATTTAGCACTGGTGTCTGCTGGATAAAAAGAGTCTGATTAATGTGTGGCACTGCATGTTATAGCATATCCACCTAGGTAAGTGATGGAAGACCCTCACATAATTGGATATGAAATGGAATAAAATGATGAAAAATTTAGCATCGCCTTTGTCTTTATATCCGACCCTGAGGACAGCCAAGAGGTCAGGATGCTCAGAAACAATGAGGGGCATTTTATAGTCTCTGCTGGCAAAAATTTGTTTAACACAACCCCATTATTAAAAGGAATTTGTATCCTGCTGTGGCACCAAGGTACAAGAGAGAGAATAATAAATTGGTGCCATTGACAAGATGTCATTTGTTATCTGCTTTAAAATGTCAGGTCATGTCATTGTGGTGAAATATTTTCCCTCTTGATGTATGTCTTACAAAGCAGGTTCGATGTTTGGCACTATTCTATTTCAATAAAAGAAAACAGCTTTTAATCTGGAAAGCACTGTCACCAGGAAGAAAATAAGGTCATCTGAGACTCTTATTTGGCCATTTTTCCACAACCCTACATTAGCACTATATTTCAATAGCCCAGTTGGTCCAAATTCTTTCTTTAATTTATCTTTTGAGAAGTGTAATTATCCATCTGCTCTCTTGGCCAAAGGCAGGGAGAAAAAGAGATTTTAGATATTGCAAGGTTACAAAAAGGCCAAAACCTGGTAACTGTACATTTTATGTGATTATTACAGTCTCTGAATACAAGCATAGAAAATAAGGCTTTCCTAGATTATAACAATATTGAAGAAAAATATGAAAGTTATATATTTGCTGGTTGTGTTACTTTTATACTGATAGATAATTTAAATTATTATGAAATGAAAGGAGGGAAACGTAGGACATTAAAAGACTCAATAAGCTGTTTTCCATTTTTTACATGTCCACACTTTCAATGTGAACTCATGGTGGTAACCTTGAGAATATGTTTGCCTTAAAAACATGATACCAAACTAGTATCTTGAATTATGGAACAATGTTCTGATTGAACTGGAAGAGCAAATGTGATATGGATGGTAGGAAACCAATGACCCAACAATAAGACAGTATCTTATTTCTTGTTAGACACATCTTAGCTCAATATTATACACAAAAATAAAAACCGCAAGTGTCCAAATACAAAACCAGATAAAGCAAGAAAGAGCAAAAATAGCTCTGACCCATTCCTTCATCATAAAAAAGTCACTATAATAGTGCTAAGACCTATAGGATGCAATGAGAATAGTACTTTGCATATAATCCAGCATGAAAATTCAACTTAAGGGTTTTCAGATATTTTTCAAATGACTTTTGAAATACATAAAGCTGATTTTCTTGTGTTTTTCTTTGCCTACTTACCAATAGGGAGTGTTCTGCATTGTACTTTTTTCTACATACAAGGATACCCCAGGGAATAGCTCGGATATTTAGTGAAAATAACTAGTAAAAGGTGAAAAAGTGCCCTAACAGATACCCAAACCCCACGTCAGATCAAGTGATGACTTTTTGTTGAGTTTTCATTTTTTTAAGGCATTGGTCTGCTGTTAAAAGTAGTTTGAGTTTGGCTGCCATGGCTTAGTGGTTGAGCATCGACCCATGAACCAGGAGGTTACAGTTCAATTTCCAGACAGGACACATGCCCAGGTTATAGGTTTGATCCCCAGTAGGGGGAGTGCAGAAAGCAGCCAATCAATGATTCTCTCTCATCATTGATGTTTCTGTCTATCCCTCTCCCCTCCTTTCTGAAAACAATGAAAATATTTTTAAGTAGTTTGAAAACAAAAATCTCTTTAGGAGAAATCATCTCATGAGTCAGTGTTGCAAATTCTACATGACTGCTATAGCAGACATGTCACTTTTTGTACCACAGCCATCTCAGTGGGGCTACTTTGCTGCAGCTCACTCTTGCCAGACTCACAGCCGCATTAACCAAAACACTGTGTCTGATTTAACTTTTTAATAATTTAAAATTTAGGTTTTATTCATTTAAAGTCTTGAGTGTTTCATACTGACAAGTGATTCAAATTGTACCTGTGTATATAAATATGTTCATATATATATATATATATATATATATATATATATGTATATATATACATACTAGGGCCCCAATGCATGGATTCATGCATCTTGAATGTAATTGTGGGCCGCCAAGCTGCAGTGAGCACAGGGGCAGGTCTCAGCCCATTCTCCACACTCCTGCCCAGCCCCTGCCACCTTGATCCCAGTCCCCTGTCTGCCAATAGCCTCACTCCCTCTGCTGCTCCCATGCACTGAGGGTGCCAGCCTCACTTGCACCTGCTGACCGTGAGAAGTGATTGGAGCAGTGCCAGCAACAGGTGAGAATGAGGTCAGCGCTGTCAATGGGTGTGAGTGATGGCTGCTGGCCCCGATTGCCCTACAGAAGCAGAAGGAGGTAAAGAAGTCCTCAGGGGCTTTGGGGGCTGGCAGCTGCCACTTGCACCTGCTGATGGTGTTGAGCAATTGGGGCTGGTGCCTGGCGTCTGCAACAGGTGGGAGTGCTGGGTGGAACCATGGTGGGCAGGAGCAAAGAATTTTCAGTAACCACCAGAGGCTCACCCTGATGACAGCAGCCAGTGCCCCATCTTGGTCTGGTGCCACTGCTCACCTGCTCTACCATCCTACCTTGGCCAATGCCCCTCATGTTTCATACTGTGCTGCCTGCTGTCACACCCGCTATGTTCAGCACATGCCCTCTGGTGGTCAGAGCTTATCATAGCGACTGGTTGTTCAGTTGTTCTGCCATTTGGTTTATTTGCATATTAGCCTTTTATTACATAGGATAAATAATTAATAAATATTTATAATAATAATATATGTATATATATGTATGTGTGTATATTATATATACATATATACATATATATGTGTGTGTGTGTGTGTGTATATATATATATATATATATATATATATAAAATCATGAATACCAAACTAAACATGTCTATTTAGTAGTATGTGACCATGCTCTAGTTGCTATAAATTATTTTTCAAATTATTGGGTTGAGTTTGTTCAGAACATTGTGTAGCAAATAAGTTACATAGAATGAATTTTCACTATTATTGTTTTAATATAAACCAAAAGAAATTGAAGAGGATATTCAGATGAACAATCTCAGTGTACTTATACAACCGCTAGTGATATTGAGAAACCCAAAGAGAAAAAGACAATTTATTCACCCCAGAGATACCATCTTGCACAAGTTTAGCAATTGGAGGAATGGGCAGCATGCACAAATAAACTTAAGGATAAGAGCATTCATGAAAATGACTGATCTTTAAAAACTTCTGTACACACTCAAACATCTTTCATATGATAATGAATGTATCTAACTCCCTCAGAGATTGCATTTAAATGAATTTCCTCTGGTATGGCAGCTGCTCCTTCCATTATAGTTAAAAATATTAAGTCTCTATGTTCCTTTTTTACAAAATGTCTACATAGTTAACTAATTGAGATGAAAATAAAAGTACTAAATCCATGCATTAATTTTTTTAATTTTTAGTGCATTAGAATAGTACATATATTTTTAAGACAAAAAATTTAAATAATTTTTACACACAAAATAATAAATTACTAAAGAAATATAAGCCTTAAAAGGGTTGGACTTTGAAAATATATGGTTGAATGGCCAAATGGTCTTTAATTATCTTTAATATCTACACTAATAAAAGAGTAAGATGCAAATTGACTATATCTTAATGACATCCACCAGCCAATCAGGAGTGAGTATTCAAATTAACCCAACAAAGATGGCAGGCTAATTTGCATACACAGGTGCTGACAACACAAGCAATCTGCACCACTCTAGCCGCTCAGGGACTCAGGGCAGTGTGAGAAGGTGGAAAGGCAGCTCCGGGCCAGATTGAAAAGGTGGCTCCTACCAGAGCAAAGGCGGTGCCCGCAGCCAGGGGAAGGAATGCACATTCTTGCATGGATCTTCAGGCATTGGGCCTCTAGTGATTTAATAAAAATCAATTCTCTAAATTTTACAGAAAAACAAAAAGCCACCTCTACCATCATTTTCACCTCTGCAATAAGGCCATTTTATTTCCTGTTTCTGGTAGATATTTATCTATTTATGATATAAATTCACGCAATTATTCATTGCAAGTTTCTTTCTTACTGTGGATTCCATAAAGTGCAACTTTTTATTTTGTAAGATTAAATTTAATAAAATTACTAGCTTTTCTGCAATTTAAACCATTACTCTGGGCATTTTATAAAGGCTTATTACTGAATCTCCTCTTGACAGAAGGGATCTTCATTTCTAAAGTGAGGATTTCTCCTATAACCTTTTGATATAATGTCTGGGAAGAGATTTTTGAAATTTAAAATAGCTTAAATAAAAATAAATAAAGTAATCACTAGATTTAGTCATTATCTCAGAAAGATTTGCCAAGCTGGCTTCTTTTTTAAGTACCTAACAGTTCATTATGCATTTTATCTCCTCAGAGGTAGGTTGGCATTTGCATTCTAATGCTTCCACTGTTTTTGGCACACCCAGGCTTTCCTAGACAAAAATATCTTTTCATCAGTGTGTCATTATATCATTGACACTTCCCTCAATAAACCTCACTTTACCTGTATTCCTGAAAGCTGATACACAAGAAAGCATTTCTAATTAAAACAAAGATGATATATAAATGATATTTTTGTGATCACAACAAAAGTTTATAAGTCATGGTAAACTCAATGCTAACAGGGTTCTTTTATAAATTGAGACCCAACTTCTTGTTCAAGGGCAAGTAAAAGGGAGGTACAAGAAAGTGGAATATACCTGGGCAGTGGTACAGAGAGGTGAACTCAGTAGACTGACCCTTCAAAGTTGTCTATGAATTCATCTATGAGCTGAACATGAGTGATCTGCCTCTAAAAGTGACTATAAGATAAAATAGCACCCAAGTTCCAGATTATCTTGTTATATTTTTATTAGTTCTTAAAAACAAAAGTATCAGTATTTTCCATAGACATTTAATGAAAGTTGGAGTCTTATAACTTAACATCAAAACATGTAAAACACAATCCAAAATTGTTGAGCCTATTAAAAATTGACAAATTTCCAACTTGACTGCCAACATTGAAATGACAATGATGGTGAAGTTACTCAACAAAGACATTGACTTCATTAAAGTTACAAACTTTTCTGAGAATAACACTGTTCAGAATGAAATGACAAGCCATAAACTGGGAGAAAATGTTTGTGAAATGCGTATCTGATAAATCACTGGTATTCAAACATACAGAGAACTCTTAAAACTCAACAATAAGAAAACAAATACAAAGTGTGGGTAAAAGATATAAACAGACATTTCATCAAAAAAGATACACAGATGTTAAATAAGCATCTAAAAATAAGTTAGACAGTATATGTCCTTAGGGAATTGTAAATGAGAACAACAGTAAGACAACCACTGGCAGAATAATGAAAATCCAAAACACTGACACCACTGTGTGCTGGCAAGGTTGTGACACAGTAGGAAGTTTTATTTATTACTGGTAAGAGTGCAAAGTGACACAGCCACTCTGGAAAATATTAGGCTCTTACAGACCATCAAACCTCAGAGGGAAGATAGGGAAGGGTGGGGGTAAGTGTGAGAGATCAACCAAAGGACTTGTATGCATGCATATAAGCATAACCAGTGGACACAGACAACCAGAGGAGGTGAGGGCATGAGCAGAAGGGGTGGGGTGGGCAATGGGAGATAAGGACACATATGTAATACCTTAATCAATAAAAAATAAATAAAAACACAAACAACAACCAAAAAAAAAATGAACACACTTTTACCACATGATCCAGCGATCGCACTCCTTGATTTTGACACAGATGAGTTTAAAACTTACATCCACACGAGAAATCTACACATGAATGTGTAGAGCAGCTTTATTCATAATTGCTAAAACTTGAAAGTAATCAGGGTGTTCTTTGATGGGTGAATAAACTGTGTTGTGTCCACACAAAGTAATATTATTTAGAGAGAAAAACATTATCAAACTACAAAAAAGACATGAAAGGACCTTAAATGTATATTACTAAGTGGAAAAAACCAATCATAAAAGGCTGCATACTGTATAATTCCAAAATTGACTACAAGATAGAATATCACCCCAGTCCCAGACTTAGAGATGAATGTGTTGTATAGATAAGAATAGCATTGCAATAATTTGAAAACTAAACTGACATTAGAATCACAACTCACAAAGTGCTGGTTAGAACCTGTAGTCTGAACCCAACTGAGACAATCATTTGTAAAGGAAATTATTCTAGGAAAGGAAAGTTATAGAGACCTTTGAAAGATCAGTGGTTGTCAGGGTTTCTGGGATAGAGGGAGGAGGGAAGAATGTATATATAGAGCAAAGGGGTTTTTAGGTCAGTGAAACAGTTCTATATATTCTGTAATAATGGATACATGTCATTATACATTTGTTAAAACCCATAGAAGGTGAATCACACAAAAAATGAACCCTAATATAAAATATGAACTTTATTTAAAACTAAATTATCTTGTTTTTGTTTTGTTTTGCTTTGATATTTTTTCATTGACTTTTTTAAAGAAGGGTTGAGCAAGGAAAAAAAAATCAGTCAGTTGCCCTATGTGTACAATGGGGACCAAACATGCAACCTGGCATGTGCCTTTACCAGGAATCAAACAGACAACCTTTTGGAACATAGTAAAATGCTTTATATTTATGAATTATATATTGTATATTAATTATAAATATTCACTCATCAGTTATGAAAATGCATTGTACTGATGCAAGATAATAATGGAGATTGGCAGGGATGAGGCGAGTATACAAGAACTCTATGAACTTTTCAATTTTTTACTGTCAATCAAAGATTGCTGCAATGAAAAATCTATTTTAAATAATGAGTCCTGACCAGTTATCTTAGTTGGTTAGAGTGATACACTGAGCTTGTGGGTTCCATCCCTGGTCAGGGCACACACAAGACTCAATCAATGAATTCATAAATAAGTGGAACAACAAATTGATATCCTTTTTTCTCATTCTCTCTTTCCCTCTCTTTTTCTCTCTCTCAAACATTAATAAGTATAAATAAGTGAATTAATTTTTAAAAAGTGATTTAAGAATCCATTAATCAAAGTATAAGACTTAGGGGGAATTAAAAATTATTTTTAAATAAGCAAAATTGAAACTTCAATATGTAAAAATTTGTAATATTCAGACAAAGCATTGTCTATAGTAAATATTTATAAATCTAGTAAGGAACATATATTTGGAGCCATTGTGATCTTATTGTTATAGTCAGTCTTAAAATTTGGTAGTGCAATTGCTTCAGCTTTATTTTTCATTTTCATAATTGTTTTGAAGTTTTTGGCTTTTCATTTAATTTTAGACTAACTTGTGTATATTCCCCTGCCCCTACCAACCATGCATCCCCTCCTCACCCCACCAAAAAAGAAAACCCTGCTTGAAGTTTGATTGGAATTATGTTATAACTCACTGTGGGGATAACTGAGATCACTACTGTATTGAGTCATCCAGTTCATGCACATGTTATGTCTTTCTGTCTTCTTTGATTTTTTTTATCAGTCTTTTGTAGTTTTCTTTATAAATATCCTATACAAATTTCCCTTAATTTATATTTGAATATTTAATTTCTTAGAGCTATTGTAAGTAAATATATATATATGTGTATATTTATATCCTTATTAGAGGCCCCGTGCATGAAATTCGTGGATGGGAGGGGGTTCCCTCAGCCTGGCCTGCACCTTCTCCAATCCAGGAGCCATCAGGGGATGTCCTGCTCCCCATGGTTCTCTGCTTTCTGCAGGGCCTGCCTTCTCAATGCCACTGCGATGGACAAGCAGGCCCTGGTGTCTCCTGTCTGTGGGGCTGTTTGTCTGCTTGCCACTGGTGGGACTGAAAGGATTGAGAAACTTTAGCCGCAGGAAAGTAGTGTGACTGGGGGACTTTGGGAGGCTGAGGGACTGGGCGCCACCATCTTTGTGATGGAGTGATGGTCAATTTACATATTGCCACTTTATTAGCTAGGATATCTGTAACTACATACACATATATCTTTATATAGTATTTGCATAGTATTTATACTATGTATAAATCACTTATAATTATAAATTATATGTTATAGTATATATAACTTTTTAAAATATATGATGCCAACTAATTCTAAACTTGAATAAAAAGTCATAAAAAGTAAAGCAGTCAAAACAATTTTAAAAAAGAATACAGTGGTACCTCAGGATACGAGTGCCCTAACATACGAGATTTTTGAGATACGAGTAATGGCGTGGATCGGCCAGCTGCACACGACCCACCAGTTTACCGCAACTTGAGAGTCTCATAGATTCCCACGCCTCAGTCAGTGTGCTTGTTTACCTTGTTGTCGAAGCATCTTTTGTGCATTTACATACTTTATCACATTTCTTTTTATAACCATGGGTCCGAAGAAAGTGAATGGAAAGGTCAGTGCTCAGAAGAGGATGATGTCTATTGAATTAAAGCGTGAAATCATAGAAAAATTTGAGCAAGGTGTGCGAGTGGCTGACTTGGCGAGGCAGTACGGGCATAGTACTTCAATGATATGCACTGTGCTTAAACAGAAGGAGTCGATAAAGGGTATAATGCCAGCTAAGGGTGTTACAATAATTTCTAAGCTCCGTAGATTTCTCCATGAAAAGATGGAGAATCTACTAATGGTGTGGGTGACGGAGAAGCAGCTTAAAGGAGATACATTAACACAGGGCATCATATGAGAGAAGGCTCGAGCGATTTACGGTGATTTGCTGGAGCAGACCCGCACACTTCCAAGGACGAAGCATCAAAAGACTCATTTAAAGCCAGTAGAGGCTGGTTTGATAACTTCAGGAAAAGGTCCAGCATTCACTCCATCGTTAGGCATGGTGAGGCAGCAAGTTCAGATGTGAAGGCAGCTGAGGATTACCTCAAAACTTTTTCCGAACTGATAGAAGCCAAAGGATATATCCCCCAGCAAGTCTTCAACTGTGATGAGACAGGGCTTTTCTGGAAGAAGATGCCGAATAGGACTTATATAATGGCAGAGGAGAAGGCGATGCCAGGCCACAAACCCATGAAGGATAGGCTAACTCTCGCACTGTGCGCCAATGCAAGTGGTGACTGCAAGATCAAGCCTCTGCTCGTATACCATTCTGAAAACCCCAGAGTCTTTAAGCCACATAAGATTTTAAAAGATAAACTGCAAGTTATGTGGAGGGCAAACCCGAAGGCATGGGTCACCAGACAGTTCTTTGTGGAGTGGGTAAACCTGGTTTTCAGCCCTTCTGTTAAGAAATATCTACAGCAGTGGTTCTCAACCTTCCTAAGGCTGTGACCCTTGCATATAGTTCCTCATGTGGTGGTAACCCCCAACCATGAAATTTTGCTACTGTTATGCATCGTGATGTAAATATCTGCATTTTCCGATGGTCTTAGGCAACCCCTGTGAAAGGGTCATTTGACCCCCAAAGGGGTCGTGACTCACAGATTGAGAACCGCTGATCTACAGGAATACAACCTAACCATGCAAGTCCTCCTTGTCCTTGACAGTGCTCCTGCTCACCCACCGAACCTCGAAGATGAACTTCTAGAAGAGTTCAAGTTTATAAAGGTTGTCTACCTACCTCCCAACACCACTCCTATCCTGCAGCCCATGGATCAGGAGGTGATTTCTAATTTTAAAAAGCTGTGCATCAAGCACCTGTTCCGGCCCTGCTTTGAGGTGACGGAGAACACAAACCTCACCCTTGGAGAGTTCTGGAAGAAGCACTTTAACATCGTGATATGCCTCAGAATTATCGATCAGGCCTGGCTGGGTGTTACAATGAGGACTTTGACCTCTGCATGGAAGAAGCTGTGGCCTGAGGACCTTCAAAGGATTCAAACCTAAGAGCCAGTGAAGGAGGAGATAGTGTCTCTGGGAAAATCCATGAGCCTGGAGGTGGATGAGAGAGACGTGAATGAGCTCGTCGAGGAGCACTCTCTGGAACTCACCAAAGAGGAGTTACAAGAGTTGCAGTCTCAGCAACATGTGGAGGTTCTCCAAGAAATTGGTTTCGAGGAGGAGCCAGAGGTGGAGGAGATCTCTACAAGTGAGATAAAGGAGATCTTAGGAATGTGGGAGAGGGTGTCACACTTCGTGGAAAAGAAATACCCCAAAAAAGTTGCTACTGGTGATGCATCGGAGCTGTTCAATGAAACTTGCCTCACCCATTTCAGAAACATTCTGAAAGGGAGGAAGAGGCAAACCTCCTTGGACACGTTTTTTTTTTTTTTTTTTTTAAATTGGCCAAAAAATGCAAAGACCAGTAGCAATTAAGATCAGTGAAGATTAGTTAAGTTACATTCAGTTTAGGGATAAAGTGTAGCATTAAGAGTGTAATGAGTAGGTAAATACACTTTATAAAACCAGTTTATTCCCTTACATTCTCTTTTATTATGTTTTTATACAATATTTGTCATTTATAAATACATTTTTCTTACTCAAAAACACGTAACAAGAACAACTGAGGTGGCATTTGGAGGGCTGGAATGGATTAACAGAATTTCAATTGATTTCAATGGGGAAATTTGTTTTGAGATACGAGCAACTTGATATATGAGCAAGGTTATGGAACGAATTAAACTCGTATCTCGAGGTACCACTGTACAACTAAAGGAATCTCACTGCCCACTTTTAAGACTTATTATGCACTGTGTTGCTGCCAATGTGTTATGCAGAGAGATAGACATATAGATCTATGGAATAAATAGGACAAAGAATCCAATAATAGATATACACACAAATATGGCCAATTAATAGTTGACACCCATGCAAATATAATTAAGTGGAGAAAAGACAGTGTTTCAACAAATAAAATAGTTGCATATCTAAAGAAAAAAAGAAAGAAATGAACCACAAACTCACAACTTATATAAAAATTACTTCAAAATTGATCATAGCTCCAAAAGTAAAATCATAAAACATTTTAAGAAATGTGTGGCCTATGGATTTTTTTTTCTTTTAATGACAAAGGCTCAGTGAAATGATTTGTAGATCTGACAAATGACAGCTATGCCATTTCAAAGCAAGACTTTTCTAGATCAGCAGTTTTCAACTTGGAAAAGTTTGTCCTCACAAGGGACGTTTGACAATGTTTTGAGTCATTTTCATTTGTGAAAGACTAATGGAATGGAGAGAGGTGTGATAATGTTACTGGTATCAACTGGGTAGAGGCTAGGGATGAGCTAAACAGCATACAGTGCACAGCACAGCCTTCCCAACATCAGTTGTCCACTCTAAAATGTCAATAATGCTTAAGTTGAGAAACCCCGTGCTAATTTTTTTCCCCTCTAAATGTCAGACATTTTTTATTTATCTAATTAACCCGAAGGAAAAAAATTATATTTAATATTGTTTGATATAGACAATTTTAATACAAAGATAGTTTTTACAATACATATACTTTCAACCAGCATACTTACAGCATAAAAGCATGAGTTGCACAACCTTGCAAGCAAAAGCATTTATTTCACTGGTTGCAGGGAAACAAATGGTGGCTTTCCGGCCAGTTATCACTTCAGCAATTAAACAGCTTTGGTTTCTCACAGACTTTTTTTAAATGGAAAAAGCCTCAGCCCTCTCAAGGGATGACAGAAACTCAAGGAAATGTCTTTAATGACTCCATTCTGATGTAGCACAGGTTCTCTGCTGATTTCTTTGGAAGGATTCCAGAGCTCGGGCTTTTGATCCTGAAGGGAAATTCCAAGTGTGGGCGAAAAGCCACTCTATCTGCACAACCCTAATGCATGTAACAGTCCCAATTTGGCCAGAGCTCTGCCAGCAGAAAAGGTTCTTTCACACAATGGCAGTAAACCCACAGGTCTGGGGGATAGTTTCTTTTGTTTTCTTTGGGTGGTCTTTTGGTGATTTTGGACAATTTAATACCTAATCTATGCTTTGCCCTCAGGGTATTCCTGTTAGTTGCTTCATATCAGAGTCACTGTTACCCACATTTCCCCTTTTAGTCTCTATCCTCCAGCTGGGACAAAACTGAAAAGCTGCAACCTCTGAGAACAGTTGATTGAAAAAGAGCTGGGGTAGTTGTGCAAGTATAGGGGTGCTGAGAATACCAGCTGTACCCTCTATGGCAGCGATTCTCAAGCAGGGTCTATTTTCCCCTTTAGAAGACATTTGTCAATATCTGGAGAAATTTTTGTCATAATTGAGGAGGAAAGGTGAAACTACCTTTCAGTGGTGAGAGACCAAACATGCTACTACTAAATATCATACTGTATAATGCATAGGACAAGCCCCCACAACAAGAATTACCTGGGCATAAGTATCAATATGGCCAAGATTGCAAAAACCCTGCATTATGGGCTCATTCATCCTCCAGGCATAGCATGGCTTTTTTTAATTTATGCATCTCTTTATGTGGGTCATATCTGAGATAAAAGATCTTTATAGATGAAATCAAGAATGCATTTGTTTTGCAATAACTGCCAAACATGAAATCTTTGGAAGTATTGAGGTTGCTGTCTTAATTGTTTGAACAGGCTTAAAATCCATATTTTGCAGTCTGATTGCACTCTTCAAGTCCAAGGGTCTTTGTTAACTTGTGGTTAAGACGTGTCTTCCCATTTCAATGCACAAATGTTTTTAATAACATATATGCCTCATGGTTAATTGTGATGCAAATATTTGAAATTGAAACATAGCAATTCTTTTGGAACAATAATATACTTTTCTTCTTCATTCTTATCCTACACATGCCAGAAGAGGTCATATGCTATTATATTCCATTTGCCTCTAAGTAACCGTAGTCAAAAGAAAAAGAAATCAATATTGGGATTGTGTGGAAAGAGAAAATTAATATTGAATAGATACTAAGTTAACTAATTGAATCAAAATGGCAGAGTCAAATTGTCACTGAAACTGAGCTATACCATATATGATTTGTCAAGCATTTATGAAACTGATGAAACTATCCAGTGGTTTATAGACAGTTAAATGCAGCTCAAGTTGCTTTGTGTTAGATTTAGAACATTGTGTTAGAACATTGTTTTAACACAACTAAAGTTGGAAATTTACATTTAACAGACATTTTAAGAATGGTATAAGTATTTGAATGTAAGTTAGCAATTTCTTAGACTGTAATTAAGTGCATAGTTAGATTTTAAAAAATGAGTACCATCTGTAACCAATATGTAAATGTCAATAATGCACTGAGGTTCTTCTGCTCCAGCTTGCAAAGAAGGAATCAATACCAAAATCTATTCAAGCTTGCAAAAATGGAGACTTGAATAATTGTCCAGTTAATTTAATAAATGTAGACAGCTAACTTAGGTAAATCAGATTGTAAAGAACTCTTCTACCTCATTAGCATTTTTGGCCTTATTTAACCATATAATTTTTCCAGTTTTCCACTTCACTTTACGCATATTGACATAGTGTCTTTCAATTTTTTCATGGCAAATGTATTTCTTCTGTCCTGTTCAAAGCCTAGCAAGGTATATGTCTTTTATTATGCAAATCTAGCATTTCTCAGTTTTATTGATACTTTTGAAATGTTATCATTTCTGTTTGCATAATCTTCAACTTATAGATAATTTGGCCATGATGGTGCCAAGGGATATGTGTTATACAGTTCTGAGTACAAAACATTTCTTGGCTTCATGATCTATTTTTTCTTTATTTATATGAGATTTTTTAAAAATTTCTGCCTTTTCTTTTCCTTCATGCCTACTATATTTCTATCCATGTGCTAAAACTAGTACATTTGCTCACCTGGTTTATACCTATAAATTATATAGCAATATTATATTCACAATGTTTCAGGCTTCTTCTTCAACTAGTATGATTCAGTTTATTTGTGTCTAATCAGGAAATGGTTAGCTGTAACTAACTTGATATGAAAGAACATATTATGGAAAATGGACACTATTGTAGGTGCAGCCCTCATGTATATTATTCCTAAAAGAAGGAATTGGGTCAAGAAGGGCGATTGTGGGAGGGTATGAGAAGTAAGTATAGAAGTTAGAACAAACACATTGCTTAATTATTTTTTCATAGCTTCGTTTATCTAGTGTCTATAATACATAAAAAATTTTGTTATTCTGCTATAGATATTCAAATTAGTTTTCAACAGAAAATATTAAAACTGGCAAACTATAGAATCCTAAATCATATTTTCTGGGTATCACTCATCATTTGACCAGTGAATACAACTCTTGGTTATTACTACTCTTTTTAAAAAAATATATTTTATTGGTATTTAGAGAGAGGGGAAGGGAGAGGGAGAGAGAGAAACATTGATGTGAGATTGATACATCAATTGGCTGCTCCCTGCTAGAGACAGCCTGAAACCCCAGCATGTGCCCTGACCAGGAATCAAACTGGCAATCTTTTGGTGATTGGATATTACCCAACAAGTTGAGTCACACCAGCCAGGTTTTTACTACTCTGGATAATATTTTGCTCATATTTTCAGTAATTGAAAGGTTAGCATGGTGGATGGGGGGAATGGAATATCCAAAGTAATATCTGCATAGCATGGAGCTAAGAGGACATGGGGTCAATGATGGCAGCAACCAGGAACTGGAGTTTCATCCTTTTATGCAGTCATTGGTGGGAAACTTTTGTCATCAATGGGTTTGGGAATGAGTTGGTGGGCTTAGAATGCAGATGGAATGCAGATGTGTGACCTGCTGTTTTCAGGACAGTTTCAATTTCTTGTATGGGATGACTTTTGAGAAAGCTTTTTTTTTTTGTCTTTTGTTTTTCTGTGGCAGAGAGTTTATAAATGGCCAAATGGCCATTAAGGATTATATTGTCCTACAGTCCTAACAGTAGTCATGTGCATCTACATTTTCTTTATTCCAAAATTTTAGATGCTCCACAATGTGATTTTTAATCACAATTACTCTTAAAACATTATATTAACTAACTATTGTGTATAACACATATTCCCTAGATTTAGAGGATATAAAAACACCATTTATTAGTACTCTGGGCTGTTCTGCTATTCTGAGTTATGGCTGGCTTATGTATCTAAGACCTACTGCCAGGTTGGTTGGGGGCTTTCTGGTGTTTGACTGTCTCACTCTCAAGTTTTATAGTATCTATCAGTGGTGGAAATAGGAAAAACCTGACTATATGATTTTCATCATTCAGCACATTAGCTAATCTGTCTACATGGCCATTTCAGGGTTCCAGAAGAGAGAAAACAGAAGAAATCACACCATATGCTTTCTACTTCACTCTATTAGTCAATACCTGTTACAAGGACAGCCCATATTCCAAAAGTAGAAAAGTAGATGTCATTGCTTGATGCATAATCCACAATGATATATTGCAAAAAAAATACAGTTATATAAAAAAGATTAATTGAAACTATTTTTGCAAATAACTTCCTACAGTTCACTTCCTGACCAAAATTATTTATATTCATCCCATTTTAAGACTTTAAGATTCTCATCTAGTTATGGCAGAATGATCAAGTCTTCATGTGACTATTACACACAACCAGCAAGATACTTAGCCCTTAATATGAAGATTCAAGAACTTAAAAGACAAATTATTTCACCCATGCATGCAATTTACAAAGGAGGTAGAGAGACAGATTAAATGCAAGAGCCAGGGGCACGCAAATAGGAAAAGAATGAGATGCACATGGTAGCCTCTGATCCACAGGTAGTTAAAATCCTGCTGAATAAAATCCTGTGGTCTAAGTTTTGAGCAGTTTATGTGTATGAGTTTGGTGGGTAAGCAATTGTATTATTTACATACTGTAGTATTGTATCATTTATATACTGTACTATTGTGAGGTAAGCAATTGTATCATTTATATACTGTAGTATTAGTTTCCTTATAGTTTTGATTGTTACAGGTTGTTTTCTTTTTTTAAGGTAGCTGTTGTGTTTTTTCTTAACCCCTACATATGTAAATTTACTTTACTCCTAACTTACATAACTCTGTTTTCATCCAGGTCTCTCTTATAAATAGGAATGTTGATAGGTAATCCTGTATCAGTTGATAAGGATTGACCATTCATAGACTTTGATCAGGAAGTGAGTAGCCTGATCTGATAAACCATGGATAGGTATGGTTTTGCTCTAGAATGCCAAAATCTCAATCTTCTCCAAGTAGTACTTTCTATTTCTTATTTATTATTGATTTTGCTGTTTGTTTGTTTTTGCTGTTGTTGTTGTTGTATGTGTTTTTACTGCAGAGTTGGTTGGTTTTTACTTGAGGTTAAAAGCTAATTATATGTGAATGGGACGAAGAAGTAGAGAGTGGGTTAGAAGATACCAATTTGCACACACATTCATGGAATATGAACATACTTTCAATTATTTCTTTTTTTTTTCTAGTTTCACTTCTAATTACTTTCCTCTGTACCTTCTGATCTCTAGCTGGAGCATTACTTTGTTTCTGAATAATTGATTATTTCCTGTTTGAATTTAGTCCCGTTTTGCAAAATCACTTTTCTATAACTTTAATTATATAACTTGACTTTGCAAATTTGTCAGTATCTCATGATAATCATTCAGTATCTTTTCAGTATATGTAATATTTGTATACTTTTTTTTACTCCAACAGTTATTTCATATTTTATTTGTATCAGTTTTTTCATCCTTGCAAATTTATCAATTTTATTCATTTAAAAAAATGTTGGATTTTTCTGATTCATTCTACTACATGCATGTTTTCTATTTTAGTGGTTTTTACTCTATATTTCATTTTAACTTTTCTTTACATTTATTTTGTTGCTTTATTCTAAATATTAATTTGTATGCTTATTTAAATAATGTTCAGGTTTTTTTTTAACACAAGCATTTAAAACTTACAAAATTTGCTCTAAGAAGAGATTTAGCTGCATTTCACAAGTTTTGGTGCTGTTCTAAAAAAATTCTAACTTTTATGATAATCTATTCTTTAACTGTAAATCATTTAAATATTTTTTATTCTTCAAATATATTTATTAAAGTGTAACATCCCATTTAAAGTACACTTAAGCATGGAACCCAATCAACATTCACAAGTTGAATTCACCATTGTAAATGGCATCCAGTTCAAGAAATAGTGCATTAATAGTAGCCTAGAATATCTCCCCTTTTCAGATACCAAATTGTGAATAATACCCTTACTTCTAGCAGTATAGATTACTTTTGTCTATATTGAAACTTTATCATATAATTTTACCCTCACTTTTTGTGGCATTTTTTCTCAACGTGGTGTTTATAAAATTCATCCATGTTATTGGGCATAGTTATAATGGATTTTTTATTTTATATATTTTATTGTATAATATATTATCCATTATATATTACATACATTAATAAAAATTATGGTAGTTTTGCCTATTATTATTATTACAAATAATCTTTCTCTGAGCATTCAGAGACATGACTTTTGGTGAGCATATGCATACATTCATTTTGAATATACTCCTAGGAATAGAATTACTGAATCATAAGATATATGCATATGTTCAAACTTAGCAGATATTTCCAAACAGCTTTCCAAAGTGCTTGTACCAATTAAAATCTAGTAAACTATATAGTAAAGATATGTACAGAGTCTAGAAAGAAATCTGTGTATTTGTAGTGTCTTGATTTTGAACAAATGTGATCAAAGTGCAGACTAGAAAGGATGTCCTTATCAATAAATGATGCTAAATCAATTGGATATTCATAAGGAAAAAATACATTACCATTCCCTTAAACCTCACACCTTTACCAAAAATTAATCCCATGTGGATTGCAAATATGAATGTCAATAGCAAAAAAAAAATTGTATAAGAAAACATACTGCTGAAACCGGTTTGGCTCAGTGGATAGAGCGTCGGTCTGTGGACTGAAGGGTCCCAGGTTCAATTCCGGTCCAGGGCATGTGTCCTGGTTTCGGGTGCATCCCCAGTGGGGGGCATGCAGGAGGCGGCTGATCGATATCTCTCTCTCTTTCATCGATGTTTCTAGCTCTCTGTCCCTCTCCGTTTCTCTCTGTAAAGAATCAATAGAAATATTAAAAAAAAAGAAAAAGAAAAAGAAAACATACTAATAACATTACAGTAAGCAAAACTTTCTTACCCAGGACACAAAAGCCATACCTCTTAAAAATGATAAATTAGACAATTAAAACTTGTCTGTCAAAGATATATTGAAATGTGAAGGATGAACTAAAGAAGTTATTTGCCATTCATATTTCAGGAAAGTAGAGGTGTATACTAAATATTTCAAATCAGTAGCTCCTTTGATCACCTCTCAGTGGGAGTACAGTTTCCCCAAGCAACCCTCTTTGCTTGCTGATCTCTTAGCATTATTTGAAAAAAAGATGGAGGCATAAGTAAATGTGATATTTGTATCCTCCCACAACTACATCAAAGTTAAAACTAAACTATGGAGCAACCATCATTCAGAATCACCTGAAATCTAGCTAAATGCAAGTCCTACAACTAAGAAGTAAAAGAAGAAGCCATATTGAAATTGATTGAAGGGGCAGAGATGCAGAACAGACTGGCCCTACACCTTTGTCTGGCAGATAAAAATTGGAAGGGTTTTCTTGGCTGTGCATATCCCACTGAGGAGTGAGTGGACCCAGCCCTACATTAAGAACTCCAGGCCAGGGTTTCAGTAACAAGAAGAGAAGTCCCCATAACTTCTGGCTGTAAAAACCAGTGGGGATTAAGGATAAGAAAGTCAAATGCCTGCAGGAGTCCCAGGTAGTTCCTCTTAAAGGGCCTATACACAAACTTACTTGGATTGCTCTCTCTGAGCTTCAGCAATGGGGAAGTAGCTCAAAAGGCACCAGGGACATAAGATGAGGGACTGAATTGTCTGGCATCAAGGAAAGAGCTGGAGGGGAAACTTTCTGTCAGACAAAAGTTTTGACAACAGCCAATGTTCCTTTACTGAGATTCTCCCTCCCAGCAATAGAGCCTTTAAGCAGATGCCATATCTGAGCTTCCATCAACCTGGCTAATACTGTTCCACCCTAATGATTTCAAAAGACCCTACCTTACCCAATTTACAAGTTCAACCCAAGCTGTTCCCAGTGGCTTTTCCATAAGAATGGCCTGTCTTAGCTCAAGCTTGAGACTTTCCTAAAATCTCAAACAAGTAGCAGTGTGGCCCATATCTTTCCCAAGTGACCCTAGGCCCTGCAGAAACAGAGCTGGACTTAGATAGCAGCTTGGACTTGCCAGGCACCTCCAAGCCCAGCATAAATGGCAGCAGATCACTTTGTAGCTCATGCTAGGTGGCCCCAGGCAGAAGACTAGCAGCAGTTGACCTTGGTCTGTACCTCCCAGGTGGCCCAGGAGCCAACATACCCAGTGGAAAGCTTCTGACCATGATAAAACACTACCCAACCAACCATCTTCATAAGCGATAGACCCCCGGGGTAAAGTTAGTGGGAACATGAACTCCAATGAAGGAAGTCCTGACTTATGGGGTGGACCCATGCACTACTGATCCTCCATGGTGTTTAGTGGTTAAAGTCAACCCTTGCAGTTGATCAGCCTGGAGGTAAATCCCTCCCATTGATAAGCCAATAATAATCAAGGCTCAAATACAACAAAAGGCTATACCCAATCCATATGGAATAGGGGAGAAAACTAGGGAGTACTGAGCTTGGGTGATAAGGGAGGTTGTACCACTGGACCCCACAGAATACCTACTATAGAAGGCCACTCTACCAACCCCAGGAGATATGGCAATTTTACCTAATATATTGACACAAACACAGGGAGGCTGTCAAAATGGTGAAACAAATAAATATGCCCTAAATGAAAGAAAAGAACAAAACTCCAGAAAAGGAAAAACAAAACAAAACAAAACAAAAATACTAAACTAAATGGAGATAAGCAATCTACTAGATGCTGAGTTCATAACACTGGTTATAAGAGTGCCCAGAAAAAGAGTAAGTACACTTAGTGAGAACTTCGACAGCACACAAAAAGGGAGATGGAAACCATAAAAAAGTACCAGTCAGAAATGAAGAACACATTAATGAGTTGAAAAATAATTTGCAGGGAATCAATAGTAGAGTGATGATGCTGACAATCACATCAACCATTTGGAATATAATGAAGCAAAAACACCCAATCAGAACAGCAAAAAGAAAAATTAAATTAAAAAAAAGAGGATATTGTAAGAAGCCATTGGAACAACTTTAAGCATACTAGCATTCATATTCTGGGGTGCCCAGAAGAGAAAAGAGAAAGCAAGTAATTGAAAACCTACTTGAAAAAGCAATGACAGAAAATATCCATAACCTGGTAAAGGGAATAGATATAGAAGTCCAGAAAGAACAGAGTTCCAAACGAGATGAACCCAAAGAGCACAACCAAGACACATAGTTAAAATGTAAAAATTTACAAACAAGGATGGAATCTTAAAAGCAGATACAGTTACCTAAGGAAGCCCCATAAACTGTCAGCTGACTTCTCAACAGAAACTTTGCAGGCCAAAAGAAATCAGCAAGAAATATTCAAAGTGATGAAAAGCAATGATCTACAACCAAGATTACTCTACCAAGAAAAGCTATCATTTAGAATTAAAAGCCATATAAAAAATTTCCCAGACAAATAAAAACACTAAAGGAGTACATCACTATCAAAACAGAATTACAAAAAACATTAAAGGTTCTTCCTTAGGATGAAGAAGAAGAAAAAAGGTAAATAATATGAACAATAAAATACCAATAAATACTAAAAATTATATATCAGAAGACAGCTTACAATTCAATAAATAAGGAGAGAAGCCAATTGTCTGGATTTAAAAACTTTACAAAAAAAGGTATAAAATGGAAAATAAACATGGAAAGCTACTCAACATTTTTAGTTCTAGAAAAATGTTTGTTAATACTACAGTATAATACTATTACATGGGAAAATGGCTAAAATGAAAATCACAGAACATATCACGTACTACAATATGTGGAAAGATTAGAATGGCATTGCTTAATTCCAAACAAATTGAATTATTGGATTTATCTCATCTACCTTAATTTTACTGATACAGAGACTTGTTTAATTGGTGCATTAAACAATGTATCTTTACAAAAGATCTAGGAAAATTTGAACACTGTGTTAATTGTGTTATTTGAGTTTTCCAAGTCCTTTGTGTTTGAGTTCTTGACCTTGCAAAAAATCAAACACTCCCTCTAAAATAACATTTTTTTAAAAATCTACTAATGTATTAATATAAATCTACTCTATTTATATAAATTTTTGCTGTATGCATTTTTACACTATATCTTAAATAAATTTTTCTGGTGTCTTTCAGTTGCCAGTTATTGCTAATTTTAAATAACCATAATATCTTATTACTGTCCCTGTAGATATATTTAGTCTTTGTTCTCTGCTTTTCAGATTTTTTTCCTTGTACCTAGTACTTTCTAGTTCCATTGTTACATGGATTATCTTTCTGGGATTCTTGAATCTATGGATTGCTATCTTAGAATGTTTCTAGAAAATTATTGTCATTATAACTTGAATATTGATTACTTCCTATTCTCTCCTTTCCCTTTGAAATTCTCATTACCATTATGGTAGACATTGGAACAAACATTTGGGTTGCTTTTCACCACATCCTCTTAGCTAACCTGCCTTTAGTGCAATTGTGACCCTCCGTTGCGGGCACATTGCAGTGTCTCACCTCAGGAGTACACATAATACATAATAACAGCACCTCTTTGCTTTTTTCTCAGAGCATTCTCATAAGCTGTGGGAAGTTGTTAGTGCAGTGCACAGGTACATTGTATAATTATAAAGAAATTAACACTTACAGGAGTATCTCTAAACTAAAGGGATAGGGGATCTGTTAATAATTTTGCCATCTGTTTGTATTTTGGAGGTTCAGATATTTGAAACTCAGTTCAGATATTAACGTTCACTGTGACCTTGGGCAAGAACCTTTAATTCTCTGTGCTTCAGTTTCTTTCTATGACTGTGTTAAAAAATAAATGATTTAACTAAATGATTTAACATATAAAAATTATGTTTACTCTTTGCTTGACTATGTTATCTCCAGAACATAACATAGTGTTTACCTCATGGTAAACATTCAGTAAGTGTTTGCTTAATGCCAGTCATATAGTCAATATCCTTTTTTAATCTTATTTTAAACATGACTTTATTTTAGGATGTCCTTTTTAAAGACAAATGAGATAATGGCCTCTCTACAGGGGAGAAGAAACTATGAATGTATCCAGTGGAAAAAGAAGCAAAGACCCTCAGAACCACAAAGGAAGTGTGTCCATAGGGAAAAGGGCACACACATGTTCTCTGCACAAGACAGCAGCTGCTTCAGCTTGGGACTCATAACATGACTGCCTGACAGCCTCCTACTGCACAATGCAGGCAATGAGCAGTGCAATGAGCATTTCCCTCTCTGCTCATATTCAGAAAGCTAACATTTTCCCCAGTGGTTGTTTTCCTCAGCACTTTTACTCCTCCTCATTTATAACATCAAAAACGTGTGTGATCTGAAGGTAATCATTTGAATGCTTATCTCAAAAGACATAATTAAGTGGGGAAATTGAAGAAAAAGTACAGCAAAAAAGAATCACCTTATTTCTGTTGCCTATGTATTCTTTCCTTAATAGTTTTTTCAATGTTTTCTTTTCTGTTAGAGTCTTTTTTAAAGAACTTATAAAACATTAATATGAGCATTTAATTGAATAATAAATCCTATAAATAAAAAAATAAATATTTCCTTCTTCTTTTATCAATTGTATATAAGTCCAGCACAAAAAGTTCAGAAAAAAATACAAGCAGATAAATCCCTAAGCTCAAAAATAATGTTTCTCTTAATGTGCCATAATTCCTTAAGTCATCTTCTCAGTCTCTGACCCCTCTGTATATACTGTGTAATTTTTTTTTCCTCTAGAATAAGCTCATTACACTTATAAACAGTTTTCTGCCCTAGCCTAGTTGGCTCAGTAGACAGAGCGTCGGCCTGTGGATGGAAAGGTCCCTGGTAAATTCTGGTCAAGGGCATGTGCCTCCTTTGCAGGATCTATCCCTGGCCCAGGGTATGTGTGGAGGCAACCAAACAGTTTGTCTCTCTCACATGGATGTTTCTTTCTGTCTCTCCTCCTCAATACCACTCTGTTTAAAAATTCAATGGAAAAATATCTTCAGATGAGGATTAACAAAAACATAAATAAATAATAAAAATATATATTTGTACCCAGTAAGTATCAACTTGTTATATTTACATAATTATCTCAATATGGCATATTTTTTCTTATCAAAATTTTGGGAATATTTTTGCCAGAACCCAAGAATCTTTTTTAAACCACATATGTCCATATTCCCCAGCACATTGGTAAATTTTGGAAACTCATAATGCTAAGCAAAAAAAAAAAAAAAGGTAAATTTTATTTAAGAAATATTTCCTGAAATTTTTGACATGAGATAGGTAGGCAGGGAGGTAGATTGATAATATGCTGTGAAAAACTGGAATAATAAAATGCTGAATCTGAACCAAATATGAAAGGTTGTTATCTCAAACACTAAGTTGTTAAGTGCTGTGACAGCACAGATCTGGTTGTGTAAAAGCCAGGAGAGGAATAGCCAGTTTGGCTACTCTGGGCCCAGTGTTCCTCCTACTGAGCCATGCTGACTCCACATATTCTTGAACAATGGAGAGCAGAGAAGTGAGTTCCCATTTTATGCATGCTCTGCTTTTCATGCTTAGCAATCAGAATTTCGTATGCTTTTCCAAATGTTCTTACAAAGTCCTCAGAATAGTTGCCCAAAGTGTGGATTAAATGGCTAAAAACATCTAGGCCTCACAATCTGGAGGGAATTGCAAGGGAAATAATGCGAAAGTAAATACAAAGCTCTTGGGATTAACCTAACTAATGTGTCTAAATTTATGAATGAAATAACATTACTACTGCTTCCGAATTTCCTGTTTCTTTTAGTTACATGTATACTAGTAAATGTCTTAAAGCAGCATAGTTTTCTAAATGTTAAAAAAAAAGTAGCTCTTCTAAGTTTCTAATCCCTTGATTCATAGTAAAGGATATTTATACTAAATGTGTTCTCTTAATATATGCTCTAAGGTGTGTGCTAAATGTGTTTTCTACAGCATTTCAGTAGAATGTTCTGCCTGAAGCTTTATACTTGTCCGTAGTGAAAATGAACTATGTTACATTCAGTGCAGAACACAAAAGAAGGATCTTCAGGAATCAGGACAAGTAATTTATCAGTTTCACCCTAAAAGTAAACCATGAAAACCTGTAAGTCAGATCTGGGGCTAGTGGCGTTAGATCAGCAATTCAGTTGAAAAGATCTGGCTTCCAGGAGTCATTAGGAGACTGTTCAAGGTTTATGCTACATAAACTCTCAAAATTTAATTACAGGCATGAATAAGGCAGTCATAGTTCAAACTCCATAGTATTTATTTAGCTAGCCAACCCTGTAGCAATAAATGTTCATTCATTCATTTTCAGGATGAGATGAGCATAGCTAGATATGCATCTGATATATGACTTCTAATATACTAGCAATGCCATTGGTTTAGACTTTATTTGTGAGACCCTCAGTTGAGTCTATCATATTTTGAAATATATATACAGCGGGTTTAGCTTTAGAAAATTTTAAACTCTGGCTCTATCCGGAAATGTTATCCATAAAAGCCAGTTGCACCAGGATTGCAGTGGTGGTACCTGTTGGCAGAAATAAAGTATTTCATGTCCCATTGTCTGTTGCTCTGCAGTGCTGTTGGCTAGAATGTAATTGGTAGACTGCATCCTCTGGGAAGCCTTCAAAAGCTGGCGGTCCATCTCTTGTTGCCCTCTCGATGGGCTGTAAATGAAAAGATAATTTACAAGGTGATGGAAATTTTTTTTTTTTTACTTAAGTGTCCAGGGATGCAGCCTGCATCTGTCCGACTAAGCTATCACAGACATGATATTTAACATCCCTTTATCTGATATTCTGTGCACAGGTTAGAAATACTTTATATACACAGAAAGCCTCCGGACATGATACCTTTGTATTGTATATTACATGGCAGATGTTTAATGGGAAGTTATAGATAAAGAGGAAATATGCAAATTAGGACAGGACTCTGTAATGGTTCATGAGCAGACAGGAGGAGGCTGTGTGCGCAAGTGAGGCCTAGAACAGAGACGGAGACAGAGACAGGGGGCTGGTGAGCCTCTGCAGCCCCCTGGAGTCGGAGTAGAGACGGACAGGGACAGGGGGCCAGCCCGCAGCTTCTGTGGCTGAGTGCAGGCCTGGAGAGGAGACAGTGGGCCCTCTTCCCGTGGACTCAGCATGGCTCCCTCCCCGGCTCGCAGGGGCACCTGCGGCTCACTTCAGCCTCCTGTGGAAGCCATACGGCTCCCATGGAAGCAGCACAGCTCCCAGTGGCACACTGTGGCTCCTGCCCGCTCCCACGGAAGAGGCGGGTGGTCTACTGCATGCTATATCACGATGGGCTACTCATTAAAAATAATAAGCATGAATAATTGTAACTTTGAGTATGAAATCATAACAGGTTTCTTTTATTACAATGAAGCCAACTAAGAATTTCTCATCTTAGCTACTCTAGTCAAATTTATATATTTACACAAAAAATATATGATATAAACATTAGTGGAGACATTTTTCTGCTCACTAGGAATTTGAAAGCTATAAAGGACTTTGGCAGTTTTTAAGCACCTCAATTTACATAAGGAAAAATATATTTTAACTAATAGAAACCGCCTTTCTCATATTTCTTCTCAGTAATATATTAGTTTGGCAGTCAGGCAGGGAAAATAATTTAATTTATCAGTATTACACAAATTGCTCCACAGAATTGCTTGTCCTCTACAGAGTATGTAGTCTACAGTGTAGCATATGTAGCCTTACAGCTAAATGTGATCAATTTGCCAAGAAGCCATGGGGTGTAGCATTTAGTAAAAGCCTTGAATCAGACAGACCTGAATATAAATCCTGGATCTGTATGACCTTGGGCAGAACACTGAACTACCTTAAGCCTCTGTATGTGCCATAGTAAAAGGCATAATAATTCTACTTAAACTCAAAAGTGACTGGGGGATTCTAAAAAAATAATATATGCACTGGGGGTTAGTAATTTACTCAGTAAATGGTAGCTAATTATTATGTTATTTGTAATAGTACTGGTGATAGTAACGATAGTAGCAGTAGTACTAAGCAGTAATTAAATTATGAAGTAAGAAGAGAATCTGCTAACTTCTCCTAGAAGAGTTAAGGAAGGTTTCCCAAGGAAGAATACGATGTAGATTATGTAAGTTTTTGAGTTGCATGCTATAATACATTTGTATTGGTTTTAGTAGAAAATTATTTTTCTCCTCAAAAATCTTTCAGTGAAATCCTTGCTCATAAAAGATATACCCATTTTGGTCTAAGAATTCTGTGCCTCCTGGTTACTGGTTTTTCTTCCTGGGAACCCTTGTTTCCCATTTAGGGAAGGAACCCTTGTAAGGGTCATCCACTGCTGCCTGAGACATAAGAAAGCTGAGGCTTAGTAACCATGGTGAGACCCCAGGGTTGATGGCAGGAGATGAGCAGAGCCAGAATTGTGTAACCATTATAAACACAATGAAGTGTTTGTTGGTCAGATCTTAATGGCAAGGCTGAAACACATCAGAGGTTAGTTAATTTATGCCAACACAGTATTGGGAAAATTAAAATGTAATAAAACTCAATTGGCTTCAAGTGCTAAGTCCATACAGACTCTAAAATATAATGTACTATAATTGCCAAGAGAAAGCTGAGACAGTCTATTTCAAAATATGGTTATTATACAGAATCAATTGCAATTTTAATAGAAATTATACTTTATCACAAGCAACATAAGTACAGCATGCTGCAGCCTTAAGGTAAAATGGAAATAGTTCTATCATAAGAAATAAAACAAGAGAGCATCCTTTGGAATTATCAGCAGCTTGATAATTCTTGACACAATATTTTTGTTTTATTCATCCAATATAACTTTCAGTAATATAAATGGTGAACTAGAACAAATAAGAAATTATTGTGGAAATATGAATAGTGGGTAA
>JAAGEH010002534.1:1808929-1851933 GCA_011751065.1 Lasiurus cinereus
AACTAGAACAAATAAGAAATTATTGTGGAAATATGAATAGTGGGTAACAGAAAGCTCTAAAACCAACAGTTATAAACTTACCAAGATTGTCTTTGGCTGCAAAGAAGAAAACATTTTCTTGAGTCACAAATTGCTTATGTACAACATATATTTGAATTATGGAATTGCTGACTTCCCAAAGCATAAAACTTGGTTATAAATAATTCCCAATGGCATGTAGATTGGCTGTGGATGTTATAAATGAAAGATGACAAATTCTGTTTCATTTTTTCTCCAATGTACTCTTCAAATGCCATTGTTGCAAATGACATCTTGGCAGGCTCTTTTCCCAGCCAGAAGAAAGTAAAGCAACATTGAGGCCTTTCTAACTCTAAAATGTGTCTCTTTGAAAAGCTAATGTAAAAGTCATATTATAGTTAATGAATATGTTTCCTTCAATTATATCCTAAAACAAAGGATAAAATAAAAACCAAATCAAGCTTGGACAAAAAATAAACAAAATATGAAAACAAAACAAAAAAGTTAAAACAAGAAAAGAGATAGTTGCTATATAAAAACAAACCTCTATATTCCATTGCCCAGAATGAATCAAAAACAATTTCCAAAGACTGGTATCCAAGTTGTCCATATGCCAAATTAACAAAAATCTGTTTAAAGCATATCCTAGAGAAAGAAAAAACAAACAAACATGACTTGGAGGAAATGAATGTCCTAAGGAAAACTAAGACCTTTTTTGTACTGATGCATTTTATAGAGCTTCCCTATTTTTGCCATTTCAGTAGAAAATAATTACTTCATGGTCTTACTTAAAAGTATCTATATATTTTTTTTAAGTAGTACAGAAACAGGTAGATAGAAACTACTTACCTACCAGGTAGATAGATGGCCAGAGATAGAAACTCAGACATCAGGCAAGATTATTAGTACTAGTGCATGCTTAACACCACATAAAATAAATATTAGCAGCCGAGTACAATCAAGGGAGTCCTGATAACATAGTAATTAAGGGCATGATTTTTGGAGCTGAACTGGACAGGCTCAAATCCCAGCTTTGCCTTTCAATAGCTATATGACCTTGAGCAAATTAATTATTTTTTTTCATTGTCTTAATTTCTTCATCTGTAGAATGAGGACAATGATAGAAACTATTGCACTTAATAATTGTGAGGAATAACTGAGTACAAAGGAACCTTTAAATAGTGTCTAATGAACAAAAATGTTTGCTATTGTGACATAGTAAACAAATAAACCAAAAAGAAATTACCAATAAATTACCAATAAATAAATTAATTAATTTGTGCCAAGCCCTGTCTTTGTGATCTCTGGCATACCAAGTTACTACTACTTAAAGTACCTTTACAATGTGCATATTAAATTACTTGCATATCAATGATGGAAAAGACATAAATGCCACACATTTTTGTGAAGTCTTTCATGATTAGATTTGTTACCTCTCCAATGAGTTTCTGTAGCACACTATACTGCTCCCATATATTAAGTGGCCTGGCAGAACTATAATTGCCTATTGGATTATTGGTCTTCCACACCATAGTGTAAATTCTATGAAGGCAGGGTTTGTGTTTTGTTCACTCATATACCTTGAATGCTTGACATAGTGTCTGTCATTAATGAGAGGCAATAAATATACATTTGTAAAATAATATAAAATTTTATGAAATACACTGTATTTCAAAACCCACTTTTAATCACCCTTTTCCTTTTTGCTATAGATACTGAAAAACCCTGTCATTTGTCCAGCCTTCTTTGCAGGTAGGAGTGACCATCTGACAGAGTTCTGGCCAGTGAACTATAAATGAATCAATTACATAAGAAGGGATGGGAACATTTTGATTATCTTCTATAAAGGGGATATGATAACAGGTTCCATTCTTTTGCTTTTCTTTTTGTTTCTATAATAAAAATGAGTTATAGAGCTGTGGCAATTGTCTTAGGATCACAAGGTGATCACCAAAGTGTTAAGGGCAGATTGTGATTCCCCCACTAAAATCCACATAACTACAGAACCTCAAAATGTGACTATATTTTGAGAGAGAATCTTTACAGAGAAAGTTAAAATAAAGTCGTTGGGGCAGGCCCAGTCCCAGATGACTGGCATCTTCATAAGAAGAGGATATTGAGACACATAGACATGCACAGAAGGAACAATGTGAAGATAGGAGAAGTGGGTTATCTACAAGACAAGGAGAGAGGCCTTAGAATGACACCAACTCTGCTGGCACCTTGACCTCACACTTCTGGCCTCCAGAGCTCTGAGAAAATAAATTTCTTTTGTTTACATCACCCAGTCTACAGTCCTTGGTTATGGCAACTGTGGCAAACTAATATATATACGGACTCAAGACAAGATGTAAGGATGACACACCAGGAAAATATATAAAGCCTGGATAGGTAAATTGACGCCAATAACTGCTTAACTTCAGATTTGTGTGAGATAAATAACCCCTACTTGTTTGAACCATTTTAAGTCACAGTTTCTGTTAACTTCAGTTGCTACCTAGAAATACTTCCTTTTTTTCATTCCCAAGTGGCATTGACCTAATTCAAAGTTTGGCATGAGAAGTATTCTTTTACCAAAACCTAGACCAAACATTTAACCATCTATACAGATGAAGTAAATCAGCCAGATTTGGGTCAGAATTTCTAACAGCAGCTGCAAAAACAGTATAAGCTTAATGACTAATTTAAAATTAAATTTAACAGATTGCTTTTTGGAAATGTTACCATCAAAAGTTGCTAGTTATTTATTTTTATTTTTACTTTTTAATTTTTTAATACATTTTATTGATTTTTTTTACATAGAGGAAGGAAGAGGGATAGAGGGTTAGAAACATCCATGAGAGAGACATCGATCAGCCGCCTCCTGCACGCCTCCCACTTGGGATGTGCCCGCAACCAAGACACATGCCCCTGACCGGAATCAAATCTGGGACCCCTCAGTCCACAGGCCTAAGCTCCATCCACTGAGACAAACCGGTCTCAGCAGTAGCTTGTTATTAATATTAATAATAGAAAGAGAGCAAAGGAGAGGCCAGCCATTATAAGCATAGTCATCTGGGCAGCCTCATCAGGAAGCTACAGTTTCAGGCTCCCCAGGAAACGACTGGTCCCTTCCCTGCAGATGACTGAGGGAAGGGATCCAACAAAATGAAAGATGGAGAACCACGGGGGTGAAGCCACTGCAAGCACACGAAATCGTGGAAGGTTAAAAATCCCCACCCAAAGAATTGCCTCTGTCTCTTGTTCTCCTTGTTCATCTTACTCTCTTGCTCCATGACCCTCATTCAACCTCCATGTGGCCTTAAGCAGACCCATGGCCCATGGCCACTTGGAACCCACATTCAATGGACTGCAGCTTGGAGGACAAGCTAAGCCAGCCAGATCCTGGACTGGACTGGACTTTAATATGGAGCAGAAACTCGGGCAGTGGTGGCCTTAATTGTAGCCCTCTTCCATGATGATATAGAGTCTGTCTATAATATGGGACCTGATAGAGAAACCCCCTTAATTTTACATCATCAACAAAGCTTTCACTAAACCCCATTCTCCCCTGGGGACCTTGGAAAATTATTTTGTCTGCAATACTCCAAGAACTCCCTTTACACTTATAACAGAATGAGTCTGTTAACAGCTGACATTTTCTCTGGGAATTTTACAGATAAGTGAAGCCTTATCTGTAAGTGACCCAACATTTCTTACAGTTTTTAATAGAGTCTATGTCTGTCATTTAAAACAACAACAATCTGAGCAAGGAGTTCATAAATGTACAAAAAATACAAGTGGTAGAGAGAAAAGGAAAATAAAAAAAAACCTCTAATAGAGCAAAAGTATAATAAAGGTCAAGAAGAAATTAAAATTAGGATGATGAGCAAAAATCCAAATATACCTAAATTCCGTTAATTACTACTAAAGTGTTTAATAACTACTACTTGATTTTATTACCTTATTTACCTCCTATCTCCAAACAATGGGTCTTTATTGCTTTCAGATAAGTGGGGAATTCAACTCCATATTTTTCCTTTAAGGCTTTCTCTCTCTCTCTCTCTCTCTCTCTCTCTCTCTCGTAATGTTTTCATTTTGCATTTGGCTTTGTGTTTATTAATGGACTGACAATATAAAATACACATGAAATGCATCCTTTTTTGGCAAAATCAACAATGTTTTCAATGAAATTCCTTTTTTTTTCCGACTTTTCCAGTATCCTCTTATTTAGTTTTGGTAGTACTTTATTTTTAATAAAAAGATCATAAACCTCCAACCACTAAGCAAGAAATTAGATTAGTTGTATAGGTTTACAATTCAACATAAATGAAATTTTTAAAGGACTTCACTTGCTTTTACTTGCCCTACGTTTCTTACCACTCTTCAGATAATAAACACTTTTTTTTTTACCCTGTGACTATCAGTCCTGCACTTTCAATCTATGTGGTTCTTTTTTTGGTTAGCTTGTGACCCAGGTGAGGTCAAGTGGAGTCAGGGTGAAGTTCTCAGGAAGGATCCTGATCCAAGCCCATTGATTGGAGTTACTTCCAGTTCTTTTGTTGGGACCACTGAGAAAAATGTACTCTCTACACTGGGGTTAGACTATGGACTATTTTTGTCACTGCATGAATGGAGCTACTTAAGAATGAAGTGGACATAGTGGCAAATAAAACCAATAGAGAAAGGCAGATTCTGATTCTTTCAGTCTCTTCATCCAGCTATACCTAAACCCAATTCAACCCTTGAGCTCCACTCTCTGAGCTGCACTCACTTCAAAGGGAAAAATATTCATTTTTATTCTTAAGCTGGTTTCAAGTGAAAATGCTGTCTTTCACTTACTAGTAAAAGTATCTTTTTTTTTATGATCATTCTTGGTATGTACTAGTTTTCTAAGTCTAGGTTCTTCAGCAAATATTTCCTGAAGTGAAGAGTATGTGCAAACACTGCATTGGAAGAGACTAGAAAAGTGAGGCAGTAAAGAAGGGCAAGCAAGTTCAAAGTGCTTTGTTGCTGAACTTTCCTAGCTTCGCAGGAAATAGTTAGCTGCTAGGTCTTGTGGAATATCTGCAGAGAGGTTATATGATACCATCAATCCAAAATTGTCAGGAGAGGAAGAGAAAACAATCTTCCAGTCTTCTGTGTTTGGTTTTGGTGAAAGATGATCTCATATTTCCTCTCCCAATCTTCTGCATTTAGCTAATTGGCCCTGTAGCTGTGGGAGAGAGAACCTGGCACTTCCATGAGACCCTTTGGGTCCCACTGAAGACCTGGGAGGTTCTTCATCTCATACTATGAGAGCACAGTAGAATTCTTACTGATCTTACTTTCACTCTTGGGGTGGTAAGATAATTTGAAATTGTAGAAGATAAGAAAATGCAGTGGTGAATAGAGTTCACCACTTTGAGCCCATGGGAAGACTGAAAGTCATTATTGAGGTACTGTGGGAACCTCTTTCCACATCCAGCATAGTTCAGGGTTCCTGGTTCAGGGTTTGGGTTCTGGAGGAGGCCACATGCAAACGAAAAGAGAGACTAGAAAACATTAATTTGGTGATATTGGGGGACCAGGCGGGAGCCTTCCTTTAGTGCAGCAGTTCTCAACCTGAGGGTCACAACCCCTTTGGGGGTCAAACGACCCTTTCACAGGGGTCACCTAAGACTGTTGGAAAACACCTATTTCCCATGGTCTTAGGAACCAACACACCGCTCCTTGGTGTAGCAAAATGTAGCAATGTAGTTTACTGTTGTCATATGAAGACTATTACCCATGCTACACCACAATTCAAGACAAAATTTTATTTATTTGTAATTAGAAATAAATATTTCACAACATGTAATTACATATTGTTTATGTGATTAATCACTATGCTTTAATTATGTTCAATTTGTAACAATGAAAATACATCCTGCATATCAGATATTTACATTACAGTAGCAAAATTACAGTTATAAAGTAGCAACGGAAATAATTTTGAGGGTCACCACCACATGAGGAGCTGTCTTAAAGGGTCACGGCATTAGGAAGGTTGAGAACCACTGTTCTAGTGGAAAGGACTACCCCTTGCTCTGGCCTTTTTCTCTCTTTTATTAAGGCTTTGGGACATACCCATAGCCTTTACGCAGGAAATTACAAAAACAGAAATTAACATGAAACAAACAGTTAGAGGCTGCTTCAGCTAACAATGTTTCAACTAAACAGTGAGTGATTAGCTCTGACCTTTCAGAGCAATTAAGGTTGACCAGCCTTCTGGTCTCCTGTTCACAGTGAGACAATATTTGGTTTCCGGCAAGGTACTCTATGTGAGAAGCAGGATAAATGGCCAACACCCTGGCCCAGGGTTGGAATCAAGCTGAGTAGACATGGAAGACTCATAAATTGAGCTGAATACAATTTTCAGTTACCTTTTGTTTGTGAGCTTCCACTTTCCTTTTTGGTTAATTGTGCAACATCATTATATTAACAGGTTTATTTGCTTGAGGACAAAGAGAATCATCTATATTACTAAAAGATAATATGCTAATTAGACCAGAAGACCTTCCAGATGACCTTTCAGACAAAATCATGGTGGTGGGCCAAGGCAGAGGCTATCAGGCTGGTGTGGGGGGACAGTTGGGGGTGAACAGGCCAGTAGGGGGAGGTTGTTGGGGAAGGCAGGCCAGTAGGCATAGCAGCTGGGGGTGAGCAGGCCAGAGGGTTGGGGGAAAGCAGTTGGAGGCAAGCAGGCTGGCAAGGGAGGCAGTTTGGGGCAAGCAGGCCAGCCAGGGTGGCAGGTAGGGACAGGCAGGCCAGAGAGAGGGGGGCATTTAGGGGTGAGTAGGCAGGAGAAGTTGGGGGCAGGCAGAGTGATTAGGGGCAATCAGGCAGGCAGGCAAGTGAGTGGTTAGGAGCCAGTGTTCCCAGATTGTGAGAGGGATCCCAGATAGGAGAAGATGCAGGCCTTGCTGAGAGACACACCCCCTCATAAGAATTTTGTGCACCAGGCCACTAGTATTCTACATATGCACTGCCATCATTCTTACTAGGCAAATGTATGAAGTTAACATGAGTTTTAATGTTGGCCTTAATTTTACAACTTTATGTTTCAAAAACCACTTT
The DNA here is from genome assembly GCA_011751065.1 of Lasiurus cinereus. Taxonomy (NCBI): domain Eukaryota; kingdom Metazoa; phylum Chordata; class Mammalia; order Chiroptera; family Vespertilionidae; genus Lasiurus; species Lasiurus cinereus. Next base: position 1,816,025 of record JAAGEH010002534.1, read on the forward strand.
GTATCATTTGTACAGTAATTCTTAAATTTTTGCAGTTTTCTTTTCTGTTGTTGCATTTTAGGGTGGTTGCATTCTTTTTTTACTTTAAGCCCATGAGAAGACTGAAAGTTATTACTGAGGTACTCTATGTAAGAAGGGTAAATGGCAAACACTCTGGCCCAGGGTTGGAGTCCATTGCGTTAGAAATGTAAGCAATAGTGACATCTGTTATATCCAGGCAGAGTAAAAGGACCCTCACATGAGTTTCTTCCTATGGCTCCGTGGGTCACAGAAGCAGGAGCCAAGCTGAAGCCTATGATGCCCAGTGACTGAAGTAACCATTGCTTCCTGCTCACACATGTGGAAGAGATAGCTAGTTCATGTGGCTTGTAACACTGGAGAAAGATGACATTAAACCTGAAAGGGGAAGTAGAAGGAGAGTTAATTGTTAGAACCTGGATAGTGTAGTTATATGAAGAAGGCCTTCAGATGAATAATCTAGCTAACTCTAGTGACCCTAAGGGGAAGAATCCAGAAGAGTAAGCACTCTGACCCTACTTTCCTGTTAACCCCTGATCTCCTTCCAGAGCTTGATGAACTGTATTGATGAACACCAGTGGAAATGCATACAAACAAATCCATTGAAACACATAAAAACATCAACTGCCCCACTTCTAAGCCAGGGAATAAACTAGTGAAGAAAAGTGAAAAGTATAGATCTAGAGGGGAAAAATGGGATTATCCTATCCTGGTTGATACAGAAATTTATACTGGATGCTGCTGTGATAACAGAGCTAAGACACATGGGATAGGTATAAGGTCTAGATAATAAGCAGGGAGATAACTGATATAGCAGACTAAAGGGATGGCTCATGACATTTTATAACATTTAACAGTCACTTGGAAGGCAGCTCATATACCTCATTAATTTGTAGTCCTAGGAGAAGTCGTTCCCACGACTTCATAGAATGTTAATGGTAAATAGTGGTTGTTATGACTATGTTTAGCAAGGAATCAGAAGAAAAGATGAACCCAGAAAAACAGATTTTAAAGGAAATAGGAAAAGTCTATAAATTAGGAGACTTGGTGGTTTGGAAGCAGACCTACTTCTCAACTCCAAACAGTAAAAAAGACAAGTGCTTTGAATTAAAAATGCCAATTAAAATGCAGACTCTTGGCAAACATAAAATCAAGGCCATGGCCATTAAACTCATTACTTAAAACTCCGAATGGCTTATGGCAACACAGGCAGGAAAAATCATTTCAATTACTCAAAATCTCTTTGGGAAAATAGATTAAATGTTTGGATTTTCTATCAAAACCTGATAGGATCATGGAATCTGCCAATAATTTAACAGAGAGATTCACGGAGCATTAGTCAGTAAAATGTGAGCAAATCATCCATCCTGGTCAGAGCTTTTAGAATCAGTGCATGTGTTACTAGGATCTCTTCCTTCTGCCAAGGCAATATAAGACACAGGTGTCAAGATGAACATTTTTGAAAACTGTTAACCCTGGTATCTGTGAGTAGAGACCACTACTGGTCTTTTAGACATAAAACAAGTGTAAGAGACAACATTTGATTCAATTAAGCCACTGAGTTTTGTGGTTATTTATTATCATCTAACATATCTTGAATAATACAAGCCAATAATCAACTTTCAGAAATTAAGATATTATGCAATATAGTTAGTAATTATGGACATACAAATTTAACAAGTGAGACTCTTACAGGAAAATAATGTACAAATAGGAAATCCATGAATAACTGCAGCCAAGATGAAACAATTGGTGCAAACTTTAGGCTCATAATGGTTCATTAGAACAAATGAGAATTATTATAATGATCATGAAGAATTTTACATTCCATTTTGAAAAATACATGAAAATATCTATATCTATATCTATATCTGTATCTATATCTATATCTATATCTATATCTATATCTATCTATATATCTGAATTTTTTTCCATCAAAAACTACTAATAAGTCCATACAATTTTAAATATTTTTAGGAGACACTGTTTTGATCTGTCAAGAAAATAATGAATACTCAAGCAAGCAGAAAGAGCAAGACTTCATGAAACCGATATAGATTTTTTGACTGGTCTACATATCACCTCTGGGATTTCACCTTATATTTTCACTAATATAGATTTTTTGACTGGTCTACATATCACCTTTGAAATTTCCTGACTTAATGCTAATGAGGTGATTCCTAGTAGACCCCTAGATAGCTTCAGGATAAGGGCTTATTATCACAGGAACCAACCATGTGATTAGAAATTTGGAACTTTTAACCCAACCCAAAACATCCTAGGGGAAGGGCTAGGTTGAGTTTGACCATCGATGTCCCATGATTTAACTTTCTTGACTGTGTAATGAAACCTCAATTGCAAAATCTTAATAGCAAGTTTCTGTAGCTTCTTGGTTGGTGAAAACATTGAGGTCCTGAGAAAGTGATGCTCGAGAGAGGGCGTGGAAGCTCCACCTCATCCCTCACCCCTATGTACCTTGCCTTATGCATCTCTTCTTTTTGCTATTACTGAGTTGTATCCCTTATTTAAAAATATCAACAACCAACAAACAAACAAAACCTGTAATCATAACTATAGTGCTTTCCTGAGTTCTGTGAGCTATTCTAGTGAATTATCAAACCTGAAGGTAAGATTAAGAAAATGCCAAATTTATAGCTGGCTAGACAGAACTGTAGATAAAGACACATTTGTGTGATTTCCTCTGGTTGAATTGTCTTTTGGGGCTGGATCCTTAACCTATAGTATCTGTGCCAACTCAGGATAGTATCAAAATTGAATTAAATTGTTGGACAACCTGTCAAGTGTTGGAAATCTGTTGGAAGAAGACTTAGCCCTAAACTCAGAAAATGGCAAGAAAGGTTTAATCTTATTCTTCCTCAAAACCAAAGTACACCAGCCAATACCTGGAGTAGAAACCCCATTTGGTGACAAAACAGCTGAAAGGAAATGCACCACATGTCTGGTGGAAAAATCATATACTGATTGAAAAATAGAAAAGCATTCTTCTTCAGAAGTTGGGAAATCTGAATAAAGCAGATCAAATATCCAAACATGGAAGATGTTGAAAAAGCATATTCAGAAATAGCAATGAGTAAGTTTGCTTGTTTTCTTTCTTATAAGTTTGCCTAATAATTTTGTCTACATTTGCTTGGGTCCTTTTATCCCAATAGGTGTTCCATTACTTCTGACCAAATTTTGTTTTGTGGTCCTTCCTTCTATTTTCAAATGTTTCCATAATTATTTAACCCTTAGTTTCTTTAAGGGTAGTAGCTTTTCCCTCCTCCATAATTTGGTCTCAGTCCTACCTTTTTCAATAGAGTATCTGCTTGTTCCTTCATTCATACCCTTCAGTCTTACAATACAGCCATGCCCAGAGATTTCCTCAGGCCACGCTATTAGTTGGGAAATAATCAGCCTACACTCAAAAGAACAATAGTCTCTGAATGATGGAAGTTCAGGAAAGCTTCAGGCAATTAGACACAAAAGTTTAATGTGTCAAGCAGAGAACAGTATTAAGGAGTCCTACATAGACTGTTGATTTAGAAATGAAATATGTCTATATTCAACAAACCTCCACTCAACTCTCCAGGGATTGCGGATTATGGAAAGCAAAAGTAGCCCCATAGAAGGATCAAAGTATGGCTTTGGATAAGAAAGGACACATATTTAAATCCTAAATGAGATCATGGGTATTAATCAGTATTACTAAGAAGAATCTATAAGCCCCTTCAGGCACTCTTTCTTACCTGCAGCTTCCAGACTAATTCCTTTGGCTGTATTCCATTCAAAATTACAGAAAACCCTATTAAATCTATATAAAGGAAAAAGGGTATTGTATTTTCTTACATAACTAAAAAGTTCAGATAAAGATCTGGTCAATTGTAGCTTTATATTAAAGACTAATATTTGTTTAGCACAGGTCTGTTATTATTTGTTGACTCTTGTTCCTCCATTTTGACTTAAATACAAACTACCCTTAATGCCAGATGGCTTCCATAAGTGCCATGCTTTATTCTTCCAGGGTCAACTCCAGAGTAAAAGAGTAAGGTCTTCTATTTCAAAAGTCTAACATCTCAACAACTCCGAGGTTCCATCCCCCTTTCTAAATTAATCCATGTAGCCAAAGGAAAAATGGTATGTTTAGGGATGTTGGGATATCTGTATTCTTGAGCATCATTAGGAAAGGCAAGAGAGAAAAAATAATAATGAAAAAAAATTTTCCTCCAACACTAAATGGGATATATATATATATATATATAGTACAGCTCATTAACATGCTACAATGACATATGAAGGTTTAACATTTTAGTCTACTCAAAAGGGATTGAACTCTAGACCAACATTTGTGGATAATAAGGTTGCAAAATAAAAGATCAGAATCTGGAAGCTTAACTGTTCCCCTTCAGGCACAACATAACTAAAAGAATTCAGGATGCAGCCTTGCCTAAATCTATGCCGGAGAGCTCAGTGCCTGGCCCAGGTGCATCTCATCTACAGTGCAATGCACAGTATGATTGTCAAGGGATAATATAGAGAACAGATAAAGCTGAGCAAACTTCTCATCCTTCATTCTCATTTTCCCTAACTTTACATAGCTTGGGCCACTACTTTCCTGAATTTATTATTATAGAGCTAAAATGAAGTTCAGTTACCCAGATGTCTCTGTGAGTCAGGTTAAATTTTTTAACTAGTTTTAGAGTTTACACATTTCTGTCCATCTGACAGAGAGACACACAGAGGGGTCAGATATACTCAGAAATAATGTTGGAGAAAGGACAAATAATTAATATATATTCAGTCCATATCATGTGCAGGTTTTTATTTTTATTATCTGCTGTACATGAATTATCTTTTCTACTTATTCCAACAGACTAAAAATATTATTACATCTTTTTTTAATTCAAGTGAGAAAAACTAAGACTTTAAAAACTTAATTAATTTGCCTAAAATTACACTGTACACAGTAATGTTTCAGATTAATCTCAGGGCATTTAATCTGTAAATTTTCTTTTTTTTTCTTCTTCCCCCACTCCCTCCTTTTCTTTCTATTTTCTTTCTATCTTTATATATTTGTTTTAGGATTTAAAAATTAAAATGTAAAACATTTTAATGAAGCAAGAAAAATTCCTTCTTGTTCTGACTTTTCTTCTATTCAGATTCTCTATGGATTGGATGATTCCCACCTATATTTGGGAGGGTGATCTATATTTGTTTTGCTGAGTTCACCTATTAGAATGCTGATCTCATCTAGAAACACCTCCACAGACATCCTCAGAAATAATTTTAATGTGGACACCCATGACCAGTCAAGTTGACAAATAAAATAAACCATTACAGCTACTCTCAGAACCCTCAGAAAGACTAGTTAATAGGAAGATCAAGAAAAGAGAGGCAAAGCTAAGTCTGGCCACAATAACAAGGTGGGTTATACAGCTTATGCTGTCTCCATCAGATACCCTACAAATGACACTCAAATCCAGAACTAACTAATTCAGTAGCTGAACATTTCTAATTGTCCTTGCATCTTTGTATAATTATCACAGAAATTGAAATTCTGGATAGGCATACCTAGTATCTACACTAAGGCCTCAAGTTCACTTTACAGGTATCTCTGGAGGAGGAGGAAAATATTTATCCTGTTTTACTTTTTTAATGGGATGTGGGAAATACCTCCCACCTATATTGACATTTCTTCCAGATAAAAAGAATATGCAGATGCTAACTGGCCTAAAACATAAATGATCACTATATTACAATTGACTTTTTTTGTGTATTCTCAGTTAGGTACAGGCAATTTTTATATGGATGTCAACTCAAATACTATATGGGTTTAGGAAGAAGGCAGATGTCAACTCACCACATATTAAGGATGAAATACTGAGAAGTATTGTTCTACACCAGCCTTAATGGTTAGTCTATGCCTTGCAGAAAATGCAAGTTATGTTTTCTGCCCATGATTGGCTTCAATAAGAGAAGTGTTTAGCAAATCAATGGCTGTGGCCCTGTAAATCCTGAGATAGTACTGCCTCTTAAGTCATTATCAGATATAAAAGTAATCAACTAATGTCCAAAATTCTTGACAAACAGCAAACTGAGCAATAATAATATTCCCTCTTTTATTTTTTGCCATTTTTAAAGTGATATGTATTTCCTGTAGAAATTTGTAAAAATTTGTAAAAAATGTTTAAATAAAGGAAGAAACCCCTGAAATTCAGTGGCATTCACTATGCAAATTTGAATATATCTTCCCATGTCTTTATTGACTTTTTAAATTTATTTTTCAAAAGTCATAGTTAGCCCAGCTAGCATGTCTCAGTGGTTGAGCATCAACCTATGAACCAAGAGGTTATGGTTTAATTCAGGGCACATGATCGGGCTGTGGGCTCAGTCCCCGGTAGAGGGTATACAGGAGGCAGCCAATCAATGATTCTCTCATTTTTGATATTTCTATCTCTCTCTCCCTTTCCCTTTCTCTCTGAAATCAATAAAAATCAATAAAAATATACTTTAAAACAATCAAAAAGGAAATGAGTCATAGTTACACATTTTACAGTTTGTGTGTAAGTTTATCATCACAAAAATCTTAAACAGTTTTTCTGCATTTTATATCATTATATTTTTCAAGGAATTAATTTTTATTCTTCTATTTCATGGTTGTATCTTATCTTTTAACTGAAAAATAATGTTATGTGTACTCTGTTGAATTGTAGTAAGAACTGTATTAAGAACTATTTGATAGAACTGAATTAAGCCTATTGTTGGATACAGATTCATATCACTATTTTTCCACTTTTAGCTGATATGTTTTAAGTTATCTACCCAAAATTTGATTGTTCATCTTTGGGAACATTTCTCCCTTATTTCAAATTGTTTACTATTTTGTTTTGGATGTTGTGTCCTATCTCTGCCAAATAGTATGCACTCAATTTAATACCTTGTATAAATGAATTCATAGGTAGTTGGAGATGAGATAATGTAACATGATTTTTTTCATGGTCCTATCTGGCTGGCCATAGCTTATTAGATAGAGGGTGTGCACATATTCTGAGCTGAGCCAATGAGAAGCCCTTCTCTGGAAATTTGGAATGGAAGCCAAATTAATATAGTGTCAGACTTGGCTGGTTTATTGAACACAGATGTAAAAATACATGGTTTGTGATGTAATAATCTTCCAGCTGGTAGACTAGATAAAACAAACAAAGACAGTCTGCAGAGAATCTTTAGATATTCTAAATTATAAAGATAAGAACAGATGGGGAAAGTACTAAAGATGGGTGTCCTGATGCTTTTTAAAAACACTTTTTATCATACCTATAAAATATTAAAACTATGATGTTTTCTTTAGCAATTCTTCTCAATTTTTAATGCACCTTAGAACCCAAAGATGTCTGTTAAAAATTTATATTTTGTCCAGTGCTGAAAGATTTTGATCCAGTGTGTTTGAGTGGGCCCAGGAATTTACATATTTATCAAGTACTCCAGTTAATTACAATGCAGCTGGTAGGAGAACCACTGTTTGGAAAGTGCTCCATCGCATTTTGTTTCTTCTTTATTATTTCTTCTAAATGCCTTTCTTCAGGCTTCTCTCCCAACATTATCATCTAACTGCTTCCCAAGAACCAAATCTTCTAGAGGCCTGGTGCATGAAATTTGTGTACAAGGTGGGGGGTATCCTTCAGCCCAGTCTTCTTCCTCTCCAATCTAGGACCCCTTGAGGGATGTCCGACTGCCTGTTTAGGCCCAATCCCAGTGGGACTGTACTCCTCATAATCCGGGACTGTGGCTCCCAACCACTCCCCTGCCAGCCTGATCAACATCTACCTGCTCCCTTGCTGGCCTGATTGCCCCTAACTGCCCTTGTCTGCAGGCATGGGTCCCCCCAACTGCCCTCCCCTGCTGTCCCAGTCACCTTTAACTGAAATCTCTTGCCAGCCCCCAACTGCCCTCTCTTGCTTGCCTAGTCACCTTTAAGTGCTCTCCCTTTCAGCCCTGCTCATTCCCAACTGCCCACCCTTGCAGACCTGGGTACCTCTCAACTGTCCTCCCCTACAGGCCTGGGCCCCCCGCAACTGTCCTCCTCTGCCAGTCTGATCATCCCTAACTGTCCTTCCCTGATGGCCTGATTGCTCACAACTGCCATCCCCAGCTGGCCATCCTGTGGCAGCCATCTTGTGTCCACATAGAGATGGCCATCTTTGAACACATAGGGGCAGCCATCTTGTGTGTTAGAGTGACAATCAATTTGCATATTATCTCTTTATTATATAGGTAATATATGGATATGTCCTATATAATAAAAGGCTACTCTGCAAATAGACCAAACAACAGAAAAACCATGCACTGACCACCAGGGGCATCAATGCAACATGGCAGGTGTGAGCGCAGCAGGATGGTGAAGAAGGTTAGTGGGAGCTCCAGTCACTGTCATCGGGGCAAGCCTTTGGTGGTTACTGAAAACTCTTTGTTCCTGCATGCCACAGTCCTGTCCAGTGTTCACACCTGCTGCTGCCTCCAGCCCTGCTCACACCCACTGCCCGTGCCAGAACCACTGCTTGCGCCCACTGTTGTTCCTGATCACTTGATGCTGTCAGTGAGTGCAAACAGCGGCCTCCAGCCCCAATCACCTCTGAGGGCTTCTCCACCTCCCCCTATTATGGAGGTGTAATTGGGGCAGCAGCCTCTACTCATACTCACTGACAGTGTGGGCCCTGCTCTCACCCACTATTGGCACTGGGCCCAATCACTCCATGCTGTCAGCAGGTGTGAGCGAGGCTGACGCCATCAGTGCATCGGAGTGGCAGCAGTGGGAGTGGGGCTCTCGACAGAGAGGGGACCAGAGACTATGGCAGGAGGGATAGAGCAGGGGCGTGGAAGATGGGCTGAGATCCACCCCTGTGCCCACTGCAGTCTCATGGCCCACAGTTCCTTTCAAGTGCATGAATTCATGCACTGGGTCCCTAGTGTATACATATATAAAATATTAGGTGAAGCAAGTATAAAATTATCTCTCTGCTTCTTCTCTATCTAATCACCTATCAATCAAATATTTAAATCCCCCAAAGAAGTAGTACTCTAATATATTTGACTTAAATTGAAGTTACTTATTCAAGTGAAGGGCTTTGTATTTCTAAAACTGTTGCTCTACAAAAACAAACAAACAAAAATTAATATAATAGTTTTTAGATATTCCTTCTACAGACAAAGGGGAATTTACTGTAAAATTCCTTTTAACCAATCATATATTTAAAGCCTTCATTGTAAAAGGTAAATTCACAAACAATACACATAAAATCCTTGGCATTGCAATTTATAAAGTTTCATTACTTTGTACTCATTCTTAGAAAACAGCTTTAATGTCTTTTGTAAATAGCTCCTGCTGCCTTAGTATATGATGGCAAGGTAGTAGAATTAAACTCAAGTTTCAATCTAGGTAGCAGAATATTTTAATTTTATTTACAGGTAAATCTTCAGTCTTCTAAATATGGCAGGATATGTAATTTCAGTTATAAGATTGCAGTGAAGGTTAATAAGAAAGCATACTTATACCATCTATGTTTATATTCTCTTTCTTTAATTTTCACTTTTAAGTTCATGTCTTACTCTTCAAGGTAGATATTAGTATGCCTAATTGTTCTATTTTATTAGAACCAAAATATGCCATAAATAAACATGCTATACAAGAAAGAGAATTATTTATTCTTGTCTCTGAACCACTCAACTTCTTTCTGTGACAGGCAGCATAGTCAACCAAATGACTGTTGGGAGATACTATGAATTCATCAGACAAACACACATTTAAGGACAGATATTATAAACTAATACTGTATTAACATTTTGATCATTAAGCCTACTTAATTAAATTTAATTGTATTTTCCCCACATTATAGCAATTACACACTAACCACATTGTATTCCCTGTCTATCCTACAAAATAAACTTTTACTCCAGGGCAAGTCAACAGCTTAGACTTCCAGACATCTAGATAATCTCTCATTACCAAAGGAAGGAAAAAGGAAAATCAGTATGTTAATTTGATAGTGCTAGACTAAGGGCTAATACAAAATATTAAAGAGCTTTCTATGGACCAGCATTAATTAGCTAATTACCATGGAAGTGCTGTTCTGTCAATTTAGTAGTTATTTCTTTATAAGGAGAATAATATACATAGGAATAGTCAAGTCAAATTAGACAAACAAAAAGTGTAGATTAAATGATTGGGCAAAAAGTATCTGAATTTGCAAATTTAGGTGTTTTCCATTTAATTAGGGCCTAGGTCAGGTGATTACATGTACTCTTAATATAGCAGACACTGTACATTGGAGAAATGCAAAGATAATTCATACATGCAATCCTATGCAAAATGGACACAGAAGCATACAATAAGGCATATGTTGTGATTTTAGAGGAGGGAAAGAGCTATCTTCCTGCTGAGGATTTTAGATGGCACATTGAAGGAGGTAACCATTAACTGGAATTTTAGGATATTACAATTTGTGCAGGAAGATAAAAGGTTAGTTCAGACCTCTGATACAGAAATCAGAAGAAAAGATCTGATTGAATTTAACTGAAGTCAAAATTTCACAGTAAGTTGTACAAATATTAAAAGTGGGAGGGGGCAGTAGGAGGGAAGTCATGAAATGCCCAGCAGAGAATAAGGTTTTTCTACAGCCACTGGATTTTTGAGTAATGAAGAGGTGGGGATGATACTGAGCTAATATCTTTCACTTTGCATGTTGTACCCTTTAACATCTTTTCAAGTTTGTGAGTGTCAATCACAATTTCTCAATGAACATGGTCAAAACAAAACCACAATTTGGGCATGAATCAGCCTTTCCGAAGTCACATATCTAGATAATAAATTTAGGACCAAAATATGCATGAAGACTAAGAGATGATGGCAGCTGTATCCTTAACCAGTATTCCCTGGTCTGTTTGGGCAAAGGTGAAGTTCTATGTGTGCAGTCAAGACTAAAGTGTTACATAGCTTATTTGATTACTGATCGGACTGTGGCCCTGTAAGACTGTGTACTTATGCTAACTTTGAGTACAGCAGGTCTTGGCTTCAATGAGGAGCTATTTCTTCAATTGAATAATGGTTGTTACTTTCATATCCTTAAAAAAAACCTGCTAATTCTTATTCTGAATAGGGTAGGAGCACAATCATTTCAATATTTATTTCCGTACCACTCAGGTTGTTTCATGTACCAGATATATATCAACTGTGTGCAACACAAATTATGCTGTTTCTCAACACATTAGGTCATAAATGAAACATATTGGCTATTTACAATGTGCCCTGGTTGCTTACAGTTCCATTTGTGCAAAAATGGACGCATTCTAACTCTGTGACAACTCTATTGATTTATTCATGAAGCACTTTAGTTTCAGAGTGGGAATTTACAGACACACCCACCAGGATTTTAGGATCTCCTTTCATTGTATGTCAACCACTTCAGTGTAGGATATAAGTTGGCATAATGAGTCTTAGCCCGAGGGGGAAGCATAACTTACCAAATATAGAGAAAGATAAATTTGGCTGTTCAAGTATTACCATAGTGCGATTAATATGTAATGCTTCTCTATCCCATTTGGATGTTCAATTATCAACTTCTAGCTTATCTATATGTTAATGAATGGACACATCTCTAGGAAAAATAAAGTTAAAGTATTTTAATTGAGATACGTTTCATACTTTTCTTTCAGAGACATTTCTAAAGAAAAAGATATTGCGATGCTTTAAAAAATAATGAAATGCCATTGATTTTATAACAGTATTTTCAGAAAAAATATTTAAGAATGATTTCCCGTTAAGTAATAGATATTAGAAATACTGTGTGAAATACAAAATCAAACCTCTATTGTCTAAATGTACTGTAATCGGCTTTAGACCAGGGGTTCTCAATGTCAGCACTATTGACATTTGGGTCAGAAAAATCTTTGTTGTTGGGCGGCAGTCCTGTGCATTTAACAGCCTCTTTGGCTTCTACCCACTAGATTCCTGCAGCCCACTTCTGGTTGTGAAAGCCAAAAATATTTCCAGACAATGTCAAATGCCCCTTGCCAGTAAATTGGCTATCAATGGCTGTTTGTAACAAAGTAACCCCCAAATTAGCAAGTTAAACCAACACATGATTATTGAAAAATTTCTGTGTTTAAAAATTTAGATATGGCATGAATGGGTCCCACTCTCCTTAAGATTGCAATTGAGTTTTCAGCAAGAACTGGGGTGTCATTTGAATGTTCAGCTAAGACATTTCCTGCTTCTGAGCTCACTGGAACAGCTCCTCTCCTGTGGGGCCGATCCTAGAGAGATGGATGGGTTGTTCCCTGCTGGCCGTCATCTGGGCCCCACACCCCAGGTGGACCTCTTCCAAACCGAATTGTGAAAGCTGAGACAGCAACACTGAGAATCTGCTAGCGAGACAGAAGTCAATCTCTTGTCTTGTATCTGTTGATTATGCTTATATGCATGCATATAGGTCCTTCAATTGATCTCACAAGACACTGGGTGGGGTAGGGGAGTGAGGGCATGTGCCAGAAGGTAGAAGAGGTAGGAGCATGAGAGTGAGGGGGTTAGAGTGGGGGAGGTCAATGGTGAAAAATGAGACATATGTACTACTATTTGTAATACTTTAAACAATAAAATAAAAAAGAAGTCAAATCTTTTGTAATGTAATCATAGAAGTGACATCCCTTGATGTTGTTACTAACATAAGAATCAAGTTAGTAAAGGGGATGGGATTCCATAAGGGTATGAGTACTAGCAAGTGGGAAATATTTGGAGTCATCTTAGAATCTGCTTACTACAATCAAGTTGATAAGCCCTGACAGGTCACAAATGCTGTCAATATTATTCATTCTTCTATTTTCAGGAACAATTACAACTTCCCCTTCTCCCCATCCCTACTCCAACCTAAATAACCAGTAATGTATATGATGTACAATTAGAATATAAAGACAACCTAAAAACTAACCACCACATAACAAAGTTTCAAATATGTGAGATAAATCTATATGATTTGGAGTGGCAGTGATCCTAAAGGGTGATAAAGAAAATACTGGTTTTGAGCCCTAGCTAATTTGGCTCAGGTTCAATTCCGGTCACAAACACAGGCCCTGGTTGTGGGTTTGATCCCCAATAGGAGGCATGCAGGAGGCAGCCAATCAATGATTCTCTCTCATCATTGATGTTTCTATCTCTCCCTCTTGCTTCCTCTCTGAAATCAATAAAAAATATATACATATGCATTTTTTAAAAAGTAAAATACTGGTTTTGAAACAAGTTCAAATTCTTACTTTCATCTATAGTAAAATGAGAATAAAAGGAATAGGTTAAGCCAAATGATTGTTGTGTATTTTTCATAAGGAATTAGCATTTTAAAGCACCAAGTCCATTCCCCTTTCCCTTTCATCTAACAGAGGAGGAAAATTAGCCAGTCACTTGACTTGTATGTGCAATGAAGAAGTACAGAATTATTTCAGTTAGGTTTCTCTCACTGTATTTTTCAGATTCAAACATTTAGCTTATAGCGAGAAGCACAATTTCTATTAAGACCACACACACACACACACACACACACACACACACACACACACACACACATAGAGGCACAGCTATTGTAAGCATTTTATCAGATATTATATAACTACATATTTATTCTGATTCTTTTCTACTCTGTTATACCCCATTCTACCCATTCAATCTCATTTCATCTCATCCCATCCCTTCCCACTCCATTTCTTTCCATTTCATACCATTCTGTCCTATTCCATCCTATCCTATCCTATCCTATCCTATCCTATCCTATCCTGTCCTATCTTATCCTCTCCTATCCTATCCTATCCTATCAATCTTATATTTTATTCAATTTAATTTTAAAAGTGGTGGCCAAGTTCTAGTAATAATTATATTTACTTTATGACTGACTAATAGATATGTTTTTTGGAAACAGCATGCTTACTCCTAGTTTCTGGTCAGATGTTCCCATAACTAGTCATGTTTACTAGATCAGTCTAGAGAGCCATAGTTAGGAGTGAATCTCCCATTACATGATGCTACTATGAACATGCAGTGGTTCTCAACCTTTCTTATGCCATGACCCTTTAATACAGTTCCTCATATTGTGGTGACCCCCAACCATAAAATTATTTTTGTTGCTACTTCATAACTGTAATTTTGCTACTGTTAATGAATCGTAATGTAAACATCTGTGTTTTCCAATGGTCTTAGGCGACTCTGCTAGTGGTTCTCAACCTGTGGGTCTACTGTAGAGCCCAAGGCATTTGTTCAACTGGAAAAGTAAGAGAATATGAAAATTACCTGAGAATCTCAGCTGCCAGGTCACTACAGCATGACAGGTCCTGCATTGAGCATCTTGCCTTCTGCTGGTCATTGAGTGTCATAGCTATTGGTCAGAATATCTGCCCCCTGGTGATCCTTACACATCATAGCTTCCAGTCAGACAGTCAAACTGTTGGACAATCACTTACGCTTTTATATATACAGATTTTTCTATACCACTTTTTTTTTCATCTAATAGAATGACATAGCATATAAAATAGTAAAGTTAACTGAGCTAATACTTTGAATAAAGTGATAAAGAGACAACTCAGTTGATTAAATACTGGCTTGAAAATTATTCCATTCATCCTGACACCTTACATTTGTAGCTATCAGATGGAAGGATGCTAAGAATATCCTGTATCAAATCTACAGGCTATGGTCTCTAAAGGTCCAGTGTTGGTTCAGGATCGAGTCTGGATGTGAGCCAGAGTGAGTGGTATTGAACAGGTCTTTGTGTACAAAATTTGGAATAAATGTATTATTCAATATACCAATATACAGATACATCCTATCTTTTATTTAAACTATATTTTTGTTTTTGGTTATAGGTATAGATTCACAGAATGTTGTAAAAATAGTGCAAAGGGGTACCCTTCACCCTTTTCTCTAACGTTTGCATGTTATATAACCATAGCACAATATCAAAATCAGAGAATTAAGATTGGTACAATAAACGTGTATATTTCCCTGCCATTTGTATCTTCCTGTAATCACCAAAATCTAGATGTAAAACAATTTAATCACCACAAAGAAACCGTACCTTCCTTTAACGTCCTTTATGCTTTTCAGTTTATAGCAGCATTGTCTTAAATAGTTTCTCTACATAGAGAGGTACACTTAACAAATCTTATAATGTCTGCTTCAACTGATAAACACAATGTGGAACTCAGGAGGAGAAGGAAAACTTATTGTATTTACAGCATTTTTCTCTTTCAGTTTCTTTCTTCAGGCCCCACATTATTTGTTTTTGTATCTATTATATTTCAGAACTATTTTTTAGCCTTATTTATTTATTTATTTTTGAATAATTGTGCTGGTGACAAATTCTCATGGTTTTGCTTTACTTGTGAATATTTTGATTTTCCTGTTATTTTCAAAAAGTATGTTGCTATATATAGAAGTCTAGAGAATTCTAATTGTTTTTGCTACTATATGCAAAGTGTTGCTATTGTGAGCTTCTTTCCTGATTTATTTCTGTCTTCAGTTTTCAGAAATGTAATTATTATTTGTTATGACATGGCTTTCTTTGGGTTTACACAATTTGTAGTTCATTCATCTTTTTTTAAAAATATATTTTATTGATTTTTTTACAGAGAGGAAGGGAGAGAGATAGAAAATCAGAAACATCAATGAGAGAGAGAAATTGATCAGCTGCCTCCTGTAAGCCCCACAGTGGAGATGTGCCCGCAAGCAAGGTACACGCCCCCGCCCGGAATCAAATCTGTGACCTTTCAGTCCACAAGCTGATGCTCCATCCACTGAGCCAAACCGGTCTCGGCAGTTCACTCATCTTGAATTTGTAGCTTTATACCTTTTGCCAAATTTTGAAAAAAATGAGCTGTTATTTCTTTGAATAATTTTTCAGCCACCCTTTTTTTTTTAATACTTTAGGTCTCTAATAACATGAATATCTGATCTTTTAATACAGAGCCACATATTCAAGAGGTTCCTTTACTCTTTTTTTTTTCAGTCCATTTGTATCTCTCTTGTTCATACCAAGTAATTTATATTGTTTTATAGTTGAATTTTCTGATTCTTTCCTCTGTTGTTTACATTATGATGTTGAATTCATTCATTCAGAATGCGATTTTTGGGGTCATCATACTTTTTATTCTAAAATATCCATGTGTGTTTTTTCTTCTATTTTTGTTGTTGTTATACCTCTATTGGAAGGTGTTCTTTGAAGCTAGTTTATGACTGCTGCTTAAAAATATTTGCCATGCCCTTTCTAGTTTGGCTCAGTGGATAGAGCTTTGACCTGCGGACTGAAGGGTCCCAGGTTCGATTCCAGGCAGGGACACATGCCTGGGTTGAGGGCTCGATCCCCAGTAGAGAATGTGCTGGTGGCAGCCAAACAATGGTTCTCTCTCATCATTGATTTTTCTCCCTTTTTATCTCTCTCCCTCTCCATTCCTCTCTGAGATCAATCAATCAATCAATAAATAAATATAAGAAGTACCTCTCAAATAATTTCAGGATCAGTGTTATCTCAGTGTTGGCTTCTGTTAATGTCATTTTGTATTTTTTAATATATTTTTTATTGATTTCAGAGAGAACAAGGGAGAGGAAGATAGAAAGATCAATAGTGAGAGAGAATCACTGATTAGCTTCCTCCTGAATGCCCTCTCTGGGATTGAACCAGCAATCAGCCATGTGCCCCAACCATGGAATCTAGCTGTGACTTCCTGGTTTACTGGTCAATGTTCAACTACTAAGCCAATTGCTTCATTAATGACCTTTTTTATTCAAACTGATATTTTCCCATTTCTTGGCATGCTGAGGGATATTTTATTGTATCATGCAGCTTTTGGTTATTATATTGTTTGACTTCAAATCTTATTTAAAATTTCTCTTTTTGTGATCCTTTTCTGACACTATACCAGCAGGGAGAAGGGGATCAGCCTGGCATGGGAGTAGAATCCTAGGTTCCCCATATGGCCTACACTGAAACCATGGGTGAGGAGCTCATTAATACCAAGCAGGAATGAAAATTCCAGCATCCCACTTAGTCTTCTTTGATTGCACTCTGGTAAGGGAAGGGGCAAATAGAGAGAGAGGTAGGAGAGTGGTACTTATTATTATAGACAGTAATGGAGCATATTTATATCCCCCACTCAGTTTTTGCTGGCTGGGGTGAGTTGGGATTGGGCTTTTATTCATTGTATTTGTTTGACTAGTATAAAGAACTTATTGTCTAAAACAGTGATTTTCAACTAGTGTGCCCTAAGACATGTAATACCTGACGATAGAGTCACAGGCTCTGACCTCTTTTCCCCTAGACTGTCAAAAATAAATAGATAAATAAATAAATAAATAAATAAATAAATAAATAAATAACAGCAGCCAACACAACAAGAGCTCTTCACTGTGAATGAATCAAAATTATATTTATTTTTTTATCACTTAAGAAAAAAATATATATTTTTTGTGCCACAGGATTTTAGTAATTAGTTTATGTGTGCCATAAGATTAAAAAGGTTAAAACTCACTGGTCTAAAAGTTTTCTGTTTTGCTACTAAGCCCCTTTCCTGGTCCTTTGGTTAGAGAAGATGATTTTTATTGTTTTACTAGAGGCCCAGTGCACAAAATTCCTGCACAGGGGGTAGGGTCCCTCAGCCTGGCCTGCACCTTCTCACAACCCAGGACCCCTCAGGGAACATTCAAGTGCTGGTTTCTTGCTGGATGAGGCCTAAACTAGCAGTTGGACATCCCTCTCACAATCTGGGACTGCTAGCTCCTAATTGCTCACTTGCCAGCCTGCCTGGTCACCCCTAACCACTTGCCTGCCTGCCTGTTTGCCCTTAATCCCTCTGCCCACCTCCCTGATTGCCCCTAACTGCTCACTGTTTGCCTGCTCACCCCTGATCCTTCTGCCTGCCTGCCTGCCTGATCACCCCTAAATGCTTGCCTGCCTGCCTGCCTGATTGCTCCCAATCTCCTTTGCCTCAGCCCCCACCACCACAGGTTCATCAGGAAGGATGTCCCAAATGATGTCCAGAAGGTCATTCAGCTGTCTGGTCCAATTAGCATATCATGCTTTTATAATTATAGATTATTTATATATGTATACATATTTTTAAATTATTTCAGAGAGAGGGAGAGGAAGGAAGAGATAGAAACATAAATGATAAGAGGGAATCATTGATTATCTGCCTCCTGAACACGCCCCACTGGGGATCGAGCCTGCAACCCCAGCATATGCCCTTGATCGGGAATCAAATTATAACCTCTTGGTTCATGTATTGATGCTCAACCACTGAGCCACACTGACCAGGCTGTTTTATTTTTTTATACTTGTTTTTGGCATGCTCCTTTTGGAATTTCAAAGTTTCTGACCTCTTCAGTTCCCAGTCCTGGATGGATGAGCCCAAAAGAAAACCCTGAGAATTGTCATTGAATCATTTCTTAGGCTCCAAGTTTCCTAGTTGGTCTGCCCTCTTTTCTCTACCTTTCAGAGTTTTCTTATGTTTTTTATACATAATCTCCAATGTTTTGAGCAGTCCTCATCGGGAGCAATAAGGAGAAATGAATTTATTTTATTTTGATCCAGAATCAGAAGTTCCTAGCCTGGTTGATTTTAAAAGTTTAATGCATTTCTAACAAATATTGTGTTCATAAATAAAATAAAATATCTTTTTTCAATATATGAAGAATTTTATTAATAAAAGTTAATTATTATACAAGTAAAGAATAAAATGTGAGTACCCCTGAACAAATCCAGCATTTAAGTCTTCCAACCCCTGCTTAAGAATGAAGGTCTTACTTTGCTTATCACTGTCAGCAATATCAGATCCCAGGATTCTGACACCTTCTTATCACCCCTGTCACCTTTATCAGCCATTGGTATAATGAAACAGAATCCAGGAGCTATTTTCTCAAACTCCCAAGTTTCAGAATTACTTTTAGATCACGTATACACTATGGGTGATATTAAAAGTGTAATGTAAATGCTGTTCAATCAAATGAGTTACAGAAAAATGTATGTTTGAAAATCCACTGTAGTAGATAAGACTTCAAGTACTAAAATACACAAATACTTGTAACTCACCTACTCTTACACACATACATGCAAACTTACAAACATATCTTTAAGGACTTTGCTCTGATTAATATAGTTTTGCTCCATAGATTTTATTAGTGCTCCTTATACTCATGATTCAAAGATGATTGACAGTTCATATTCAAGCAGATATGGTGTAGCATACAATATATAAGAGTTGAAGTTTACTCTTTCATTAATAAATATTGGCTCAGTAACTATTTTGAGCAACAACTAAATGTAAAACACTGGGTATGTTATTGTAATAAAGCACAGTATTTCTGCCTTACAAACACCAGGAGTTTGAACTTTATTTAGTGAGACAAAGAAAATATTTATGAAAGCATGTCATAGGAGTATATCCAAGAAAATAATGTATAAGAATAGGAATCCATAATTTCAGTTTGACATTTCCACAAGCTTTTTCCTAATATCACTCTTTTATTTTTTCCAGCTTATTCTCTCTCTCTCAAACTCTTATTCACATGTCAATGTCAAATACAAAGGTAAGTTTTTAGAGAAAATAAGTTCTCAGAGAAGCAACTGATTAAGAACTTTTGCCCACAGAACTCTACTGGATTTCACACTTCAAAAATATCTATTTAAAACTATCTCAGAAAAAGATTTATGGATTTCATTAAATAGTCCATTTCCCAGACAAATTGAAGATGTTATGCTTAGTTCATCATCTCTTAGCAAATTAAATGGTGCAATGCCTTTGATAATCTTTGACCCATCCTAGATGGAACCAGAAATCCTGGTAGATATGGTACTAATCTCAGGAAAACATTAGAGTTTGCATGTAAGAATACATGCTCACTGGCATTCATGCTGTCACCATTGTAATTCAGTTGGGGTAAGGGGATTTTGAAATCAGAAACTGGTCTCAACACTAGCTATGTGACTTTGGGCAAACTACTTAACCTTTCTAAGCCTTTTTTCTGATCTCTCCAAATGGGATTATTAAATACACTAGAATATCTAAAATTGCTACTATAACTTTTTCATCTAAGTGCCTTTCAGATTCCAAGTGAGAAAAAGAGAGAGGACATGCTTAGAAAGGGTTGGGCATAATAGAAGTGAGAGAACCTCAGGTCACAAGTAATGATGGAGGTAGTAGAGAAAAGGAGGATAGTATTTTAGTGATTGTTGGAGTCACATGGGTTTTATGTATTAATAAGCAGGGGCTGGCATAGGGTTCCAGCTTGGACAATGAACTAGACCCAGTCTCCTGGTAATGTTGTTAATGCAGAGTCTAATGCGGAAATTAAAAGAAAGGGACTTAAAAGAAATACATTTACAACTTTAGTTAAACCTAGATCACAGCTGGACTCAGAAACATTGTCAACCTAGACTTACTCTAAAGATTATTTAAACCATACTCTCTATCTTTAACTATTTTTATTTTATTAAATATATTTTATTGATGTCAGAGAAGAAGGGAAAGGGAGAGAAAGATAGAAACATCAATGATGAGAGAGAATAATTTATTGGCTACCTTCTACACACCCCACACTGGTCATCGAGTCCACAACCTGGGCATGTGTCCTGACCAGGAATTGAACCACGATCTCTTGGGTCATGGATCCACACTCAACCACTGAGCCACACTGGCTGGATTTTAGCTATTTTTAAATGGGATGTAGATTATATTCATTATTTATAATTCTCTTCAAGGTTTGTGATACAGATAAAAGTCAAACATTAGTGAAGCCTTTATTTTATAATGTCAATTTGAACTTAAAAATAACCATTGATATTTTCTAATTAAAATTCAATTTACCCTAATTTATTCCAATTACAACACATATCTGCTTAAGTATCAATGCTCTTTAGTACTATATTCCTATAAACATTTATTTTGGTGATAAAATTTATTTCACAGAGATGTGCTAGATGTAATTGAGATAAAATTTGTTAAAAGCTTTTCATACGTTGAATAAGTTCATAACATACAGTAGATTCATGAAAATAGAAAAAGAAGAAACTTTCACAAATTCTGTTTCACAATGTCTTCATTTCTGGTAGTTAGTAGGGTAAGAGTTGTTTAAAAATAGCTTTTTAAATATTTGAATGTGTGTCATAGTTTCCTAACGTTTTATATAGATCTCTATAAATTTGGCCATCTAGTCAAATGTGTGTAGAAATGTTTGGAAATCCAAGATAAACACAATGATCAGAGAAGAGGTTATAAACCTTAGCATTTTTAAGTGTTAATACATGAAGCAGTGGATTACAGAGTGCAAATGTCATTATGCTGTGACCGAATGTCTCAGGCCAATTTAAATAACCAATCACATTTTGCTCAAATGGGTTAGGCATACATAAGTGGCATTAATGTGGTGAATTCAGCATTTCTTTTAAATCACTGTGATGCATCGCCCCCAACCACCTTCAATCTGTCTTTTCTCCATTTAGTTGCTGCGGGATATTCTTTAGACCATAAAGTCCTTTTCACTTTTCCCAAGGCTCATGTTTTGTCTGATGCTCCTCAATAAATCCACTGTATTACTTAAGAAAGCTAAATCTGCCATATGGATAGACTTAGTGCATATTTAAGTGCTTACATAAATAAAGTTATAAAAATAATTCATTTTATAATCTTGACATATTTGACCAAACTCAGGAAGCTAAGGGTAGGCAGTACTGCAACACTGAAGAGCTATCAGCAATTAGGATCATTTTAACTGGAAGAAAATCACATTTAAAGTATCCTATTTCTTCAAAGTGGTTCCCCTATTAAGGGGAGGAGGGTAAAAAAACACACACAAACCTGACATTGGCAAGTGAAAGTCATTAAAAGAAACATAATACAACTGCAAGTGAAAAAGATACTACCACAAAGAAAATGGTGTGACTAAGGGCCTTACAACCATAGTTAGTATTAAAGAACTATGGCATTTTAAACAGAAAGTCACATTTACCATGATACTGAGAAATAGAGGGTTTTCCTCAATATATCCTAGCTCTTTAACATCCATAATTGGTCATTGTGAATAACCAAACAAACATTTTAGGCATTGATGGAAAAGGCCTTTTTTAAATTATTTATATTATAAATACCAAGTGTTACTATATAATTTAGAAGCTGTGTACTTCCTCTTACTTAATGAAGCTCATTAATTCTTCCCAACATAGTAAGTAGTTACTAGCTACACAGTAGTAAAAGTTCCATTTCCAAGCCACTAGCTGAGCTTTTGTAATGGAGAATATATTTTATGAATTGATTCAAAGCAATCTCTTTAGGCTCTCCCCAAGTAGGTACAGTAAAAAGTGGTGCTGCCCTATGAGTCACTTAGTCTTAATCTAGTTAAATATATACCCTGAATAAGAAAATCATGCAGATATCAGAATCTGGGCTTAAAATCAATTTACATGAGAACCAAATGTCTCCTTTACAAATATTTATCAGAAAGAACTTCAGATTATATGTTCAGCATTGAATGGTGCATATTATTCTTACTAATGTTTCATAAACATTTGTACAAAAAAACAATATGCTCTACTTTGCTTCTAAGTATTAAGAAGAATTATTGCAGCATCTGTTTCCAATGGCTGGGTGCACAAGCTATTCATGCCTTGTCATAAATTCTGTGATGCATTAAAATGTCATTAAATGTACCTTCTGTGGGTGTCTCCTAATTTACATTCCTTGTAAATCACCAGGTAAAAATCAGGTGAACAGGGAATAATCTCCTATGCTCTTCCCTTCTGCCACAAACTGAGGGCAATTCATATTTTTCTCCATCCCAGGCTCCGGCCAGCTTACATGCCTCATCCTTGAGACAATGTCTCAGAACACTTGAAAAACAACATAGTTAGTGGTCCCAATTATTAATGGTTTTTAAATGGTGCCTATAATACTATAAAAACAAACTTGGAAAATAGGCTAAGAGATTATAGATGAGGTTAAACATACCAGTAAAATTTGTCATCTCTGTTGTGAAGAGAAGATGCCTTTCTGGGGAGCCAGTAAGTAGGGAGAAATTGGAAGAAAAGTGAGCAGTTAACACTGTCTGTCTTCTCTCAGTCCTGTTGTTACTGCCCTCACCATATGGTTGCTGGGGCCACAGAATCTGGGCATGAGAAAGGGCTTATGCTCCCCTGGTGCATCTCCTACCCCATGCAGGATTCCCCTAGATTAGCGTCCATCTGTTTTGTCTGAATCCTTCCGGTAATGAGGAGCCCACCCCACCATTTGTAATAAAGTCTATTCAACTTGTCATTTGGATTGACCTACTTTTAGTTATAGAAGAAAAACCTCATTTAAGTTTCAACTTCTTGCCTCCTCCTGTTTTGCAATCATAACAGTGATGATTTTTTTTCCACAGGGGCCAGACTGGAGTCTTCTAATGTTGAGAGTTACTTGTTTAAGGGATTGTGTCACTACTATACAATTCCTCTGATTTCTGTTACCTGTGTATTTAGTTCAGAAATTGTTAAAACCAATATAGATTTAGTTCACTCATCACAATTGTAAGGATGCTGGAAAATTGACCCGAAATAACACATTTGTGTTTTTACTAAACTGGACTTAAAACATGAATAATACATTTTCTAATGCATAGAAAGATAACATATCCTGGGAGATTTTAGTGTTGATCCTGGTGGGGGAAAGGAGGTTGTTTGTTTGTTTTAAAATATTTGTATTGATTTCAGAGAGGAAGGGAGAGATAGAAACATCAATGATGAGAGAGAATCATTGATAAGCTGCCTCTTGCACACCCCCTACTGGGAATTAAGACAGCAACTAGGCATACACCCTGCCCCGGAATCCAACCATTACCTCCTGGTTCATAGGTCCACAATCAATCATTGAGCCACAATGGCCAGGAGATCCTTGTGTTTTTTTAATGAAGTTTTAAAGAAATTAATACCCTACAGAAACCTAACAGAAAAAACTTTTTTGAGAGCAATGTTATTGAAAATGGTAAGTACATGTGGATTTTATATGCCAGTTGCAGAAAAAAAGAAAATGATGAACATATTATTAGGCAGGATTCCCCTGAAACTAAAACAATAGAACATATATTGGTACATAGAAGAGGAAGTTATAAGAATTTATTCACCTGGTTAAGGGGGTCTAACAGCTCCATGATTTGCTATCTGTGAAATGGAGAGCCAGGAAAGATAGGGGTGTACTTTAGCCCAAGTTCAAAGATCTGAGAAATATCTGTTTGGGGAAGGCAGGAAGGAGGTGTGGTCAAGGAGGGGAGGATGCTGACATAAGTTCTAGATTCTGAAGGCCCTAAGAAAGAGGGCAGGAGAAGAGTCACAGCTCCAGAGAGAGAGAAAGAGAGAGAGAGAGAGAGAGAGAGAGAGAGAGAGAGAGAGAGAGAGAATTCACTTTTCCTCTGCCTCTTGTTTCATTCCAGGACTCAAGGGATTGGGTGATGGCCACCCACATTGGTGAGGTCAACCTTTACTCAATCTACTGAATTAAATGCTAATCTTCAGAAACATCCTCATAGACATACCCAGAAATAATTTTTTACCAGCTATCTGGGCATTCCTTTTCCCAGTCAAGTTGTCATATAAATTTAACCATCAAAATGGGGAATAAGAAAGGGAACATGTAATGTTTACTGAGCAATACTTAAATTCAAGATGAACCATAACTTTACCAGAATAATCATGTTTCATCTTGAATTTGTGTTTTTTTTCAAACAGAAGTTATCTAACAAATAAACTATTATCTTATTTCAGAGTCAGATTTTACCCTTCTGTTATGTGATTTACAGGCTATAACAGTGTCAACAGCATAGAAATTGTTTGTCATGGGCTTATCCTAAGAAGATATAGTTCTAAAGTTTTGCCTTGGGAGGACGACATGGTTACCAATTGATGGGCAATTTTAAAAACACCGTGACATATAGAAGAGAACACAGCTTTTAGTTTTTCCTTGTTGTTTTTGCTCAAAATACATGTGTTTGTCTTTGCAGTGTGAATCCGTGAACTTGTGAGAAGGCAGGTGGAAATCTCAACTTGTTAAAGCATCAAGAATTTTTGCTCTTGTTTTGCTTTTTTTCCTAAGAAAATGCTGCAATGGCCTGAGGAATCAGGAGTGAGGGGGTGTGGGATGGAAGGATGAACACAGGGCTGGAGAGGTCAGCAGTCAGAGAGCAGAGAAAGTTGATCCCTTTAAAAAATTATTCAAATATTGTACAGTTCTCTAATATATCATTTTGCAACATGTTTTCCTTTTGAAGCACCAGAGGCAATGCCAGGAAGCAGGCATCAGGAGAAAAGTGTAGACAGAAGAAACAAAGCCAACTGTATGCCAGTTCTCTGATATTTTCTCCTTTCCAAACTGTGAGGTTACAATAGGCTCATTGGGTTTGGAAAACTAATATTAAATGTCACTCTCATCAAAACACAATCCTATTTTCTATCAAATAGAAAAACAGATCCATTCTCAATAATAACACATGTACAAGATTAAACTTGTGTTAAGTCAGCTTTTCAGATAGAATTAAGATCTTGTTAAAGTCAAGGAAAACAATCATACACTTCCCACGTGTTATATGATTTAGAAAGTAAAATTCCCTTGTCTCTCAATCAGTGATGATTACTTGGAAGTCACTGAAATGAGTTTACACATACAGTACAAGGCTAGAGAGCTCATATGAAAAAAAAGAACAGTTCATATAGAAATTGTTTACTTTTTTAAACTCATAAATTTCTGGAGGAATTCAAATTTAAAAATATTTGCAAATTATATCAGACTTCTGATTCAAGCATAGATTTATATAAATTTAAAGGTAAAAGACATTTTTGAAATCACAATCTTCTCTCTAATCAACAGAAAAGAAAACTGGGGCTTCTTTATGTCGACCTTATCTACGGCAACTGAACACCCTCTAGAACAGCAGTTCTCAACCTGTGGGTCGCAAACAGCTAGCAGGGTCTCCTAAGACCATCAGAAAACACAGATATTTACATTAAGCTTCATTACAGTAGCAAATTACAGTTATGAAGTAGCGACAAAAATAATTTTATGATTGGGGATCACCACAAATAAAGAACTGTATTAAAGGGTTGCGGCATTAGGAAGGTTGAGAACCACTGCTCTAGAAGAAATGGGACCGTAGCTTCCTGCTCCACAATTCTACTTAGTGTTTCTTCCTGTACACAACAAATTGAGGAGCCCAGTAGCTTTGAAGTTTTGGTTTTATAACTTTACCCATGTGGAATCCTGGGTTCCAGAAATTATAATATTTCAACATAATAGTGAAATATTATATATTATATTTTGCTTTCTATGTACTAAGAACTCTACCAGGCAATTTGTATTGATTTACTCTGATTTATCTAGAAAAGTTTGTTTGAACACAACTTAAACTCCTCACACAGCTTAGTCAGTGACTCATGAGTCTAAAGTTTTGAAGGACATTTTACTGAGTCTAATTTCAGAAAATACAGTAGTTAGAACATTCTGAGCTCCTGGTGCCATTTCTGCATTCTCTTCTCATATAACATTTATTTTACCCCATGTTACCTATCTTTCTCTGAAAAATTTTTCAGCTTCTACCTTCCAAAAATTTGACAGGCCATGAGACTTTCAACAGCCATCAACCTACTGATAGCTTCAAAGAGCAAAGTCCAAATAACTAGATTCCTAAATGTATCTCTCTTCTCTCCCCTCTTCTCAATAAGAAAATCTGATTATCTTCTTCCTTTTACAATAAAGTTATTAAATCTATACAGTTCAATTGATATAATTTTTAAACATACATGCACACAACACACACATATACACACACACAGTCTGCCTAATAAAATAGTTTTTTGAGGTACTGTTTTATCCTTCTTTTGTATCTTCTAGAATTCTGAGCACATAGTTAGTTGATAATAAATATTCATGCAATCTCTGACCAAGTCCCTGAATTACTCCCTGAATGATTAGCCAGGATTATCTTCAGTTTCTGAAGTAATCCAAAATTATGTGACAAACCCCACTCTCATTGCACTTTAATATATTCAGTGGGAAATTACTTGAAAATAAGTTTGAAAATGTGTTAATTATTCCCTTTGTATCCAGACAGTATTGTGTTATGAAAAAGGAAAACAACAGTCTAGCTTCTTTTTTCCTCTAATTGTGTAACATTGAGGAAACTGCTGAAACTCTCCAGTCTCTGTTTCCTCATCCAGCATCCAAGTTGTAAAATGGTAGAAGGAGATGGAAGTATGTAAAGTAGGCAAGAAGCTACCAGGCTATACTCTGTTCATTTTGAGAATCACGTGGGACTCAGAGCTTGCAGGGAGAAACAAAAGAGTTGCTTGCAGAGAGGTGGGGAGTATTGAGTACGGCGGGGCTTTGCTATTTATTTCAAACTTTAATCAGAAGAGCTCATTTTTATTGTTTGTTGTCAATTTGAGATACTAGAATCCTGTGATATGTTTTTCTTTAAAAAGTTACACTGACATTTCTTTAAGCCACAGAAATGAATGATTTTTCAGTGCTTAAATAGTACTATGTTACTTGGAGATTGATATTCATGGTTTCTCAGGAGTTAAATTAATGGTCTTCTTCTTTTTACCTCTCCCTTTTTCCAACCTCTGCACAGTCCTACAGTCCACACAGCAGCCAGGAGAAAGCTTGCATCTTAAAGCCATTGCAGAAAACCAAGAAAAGGTCCAATGTTCACCCTTGGAGATGAAAGAGGTACCTGGTGGCTCATCACCGAGTTCCTGGCATTTCAGTCATCAAATGCAACTGTCATAGGATTCCACTTACTCTGGCTTCATTTATGGATGAACACCCACATGCTGGAGGAAGAGTAAAGAAGAAAGGCCCAAATGTGTGGCAAAGGTCAAAATTATGAGTTTTAGAATTACTGTTGAAAGGGAACTAATGTGACTTGGTAGATTTATTTTATTTATATCAATTTTCTTTCTCTTGTCTGGAGGAAAGGTAGATGGGAGGTGAGACTGAGTATAATAATGGAAATTAGTGAATTATTAGTATTTTATCTTTAACTAGAGGCCTGGTGCACAAAATTTATGTATGGCAGGGGGTCTCTCAACCCAGCAGACAGACATCCCTCTCAAAATCTGGGACTGCTGGCTCTTAATTGCTCATCTGCCTACCTGCCTGATCACCCTTAACCACTTGCCTGCCTGCCTGATTGCTCCTAACCACCTGTGCCTCGGCCCCTGCACCCAGGACCCAGACTTCCCTCCTCCAGCTGGCCATAGGCAACCAGGACCCCAGACTTCCCTCCCTCTGGCCAGCCACAGGCACCTGAGACACAGGCCAAGCTTCACTCAGTCAGGCACCTGGGACTCCAGGCAGCTCGCCCAGACCCCAGCTTTGTCAGGAAGAATGTCCAAAATGACATCCAGAAGATGTCCAGTCTATCTGTTCTCATTAGCATATCATCCTTTTATTAGTATAGATTAGATATCAACAAGGTGTTTTTGCTGCATCAATATGGAATTAGACAGTGCTATTCTCCAATGACCTCCCTCTTTTGTTAGAATGTTTTCTCTTACTATCTGACTCTAATCAATTCTCATGGCAAAAAGCAACAGAGAATCCATAAGGGACATCAGTGTCTGTCTGACCCCACTTTAAAAGCATATTGGGAGGTTTTCCAATGCTAGGTCTGTGTTTCCATGTAACAGTATAGGAACCTTTGTCTTTGCCATAATTTTTTTGGCAGAAATATCTAAGAATCTATTCATGAATATTCTAGAACAAGTAGCTTTTGATTTGACCTACAATGGCTATTTTAGTATAATAGTTATAATACTTATTAAATCACAAAATTGTATATATATATATATATATATATATATATATATATATATATATATTTCCATGTTGATTGATTTATTAGATGACACAAGTATTATTTTATTATATTTATATTCTCCGGCAAAAGATTATTTGCATTGGATCTCATGCAGAATAAATCATTTGAATATCACTGCAGACATGGAAATGACATACAATTACTTACTATATCACCAAGTGTCTTTATCAGTTAGGAGTTGTGTTTGGTCACTCCTAACTAGAACTAGACTCCAGCAGTTAAATGCTTTGGTGTTTTTCTGCTCACAGGAGAACAAGTACAGAGGCAGATATGAGATTGCTAAGATGACTTCATAATGTCATTAAGCAATTTAAGCTCCTTTTCTTTTTCTGTTGCACATCCTTCTATGCCTATCCAGAAAGCAAGAAGATAACTCCGAATTCCATCACACATTATAGCAGGAAGAAGAGCAAGGGGAAGGAAAGGGCAAGAGGCAAAAAGCAAGGGGCTCCTCCCAGCTAATTTAGCTTCATGCAAGGAACCTCCCCATCAGCCTCACCAATAACTTGTGTTTATATCTCATCAGTCATAATCCATGCACATTGTCACAGTTAGTAAAGAAGGAAGCTGTAAATGTAAATTTTTAGCAGTGCCACTTGAATAAAATTGGGGTGCGATGGGGGAATGTCCATTTCTAAGAAAGGAGGGGAAGGACAGCAAGAATGTTGAATAGTAACTACACATTTCTGGCATAGTGGCTCACAAGTGCCCAGGTGTTCTGTTTAATTATTATTTTCTTACTGGCCTCATATTTTGATTGTTCCTAGTCCCTGAATTGCACTGCTTCCTAACTATGCATGCTCATGAACAGCATCATTCGGAGAATGTCAATTATAGGCTTAATGATAAATAGAGAATATTACTAGCTGTTTTTTTTAAATACAATAAATTGATGCAAACATAATTTACTTGACATCATATTAAAATAATTTAAAAGAGGAGTTCTGAAGACTTTGAACCTTCTTTAAGCCAAATTGATATAGGCAGAAAGCAAAAATCTTCTTGAGTAAATTATAATAATTTGATTCTGAAGAGATAGATAGAATGACTTTAAAAATCTAAAAATAAAATTATAAATCATGGAGAAAATAATTGATTTCAGTACAGTTAGTTTTAAAAATAAAAATCACATGTGTTAATCCTTATGTGACCCTTCATTAAATAAGGAAAACTGACTATAGTTGACTTTATATTTATATTTATTATAATTCAATAAATGTAACAGATATAGTATAAGTGTTGAGTTCTCAAATGAAAACAACAAAAGAGGAACTTATTTCATGAAATCCAAAGTCATTAATAAACCAAAGGGCATTTGCATATTACCCTAAAATAATCTGGAACCACAAACCACTGGTCAATTCTATGTAGCAATTCGAGTACAAGATTAGTGAACTAACCACTAAGATCATAGGAACTCTTGAATTTAGAAAGTTTTTTGTTCTTGTTTTGTGTTTAGCATTTAATCCCTTTAGATATATACTACTAGAGGCCCAGTTCATGAAATTTGCACACTGGTAGGATTCCTAGCAGCTGCCAGCTGGGGCCTCCCTCCCTTCCTTTGGCTGGCCCTGCTCCCCTAGCCAAACCCCCACACAACTTTTGATCAAACAGACAATTTGCATACTATGCTTTTATTATATAGGATAAGTGAAACGTTTGTTTAATAGGATAAGCATAAGGCTACTCAGTTTATTGTACTGTATCAGCTTTTTTTCCTGTATTTTTAACTATTTTTTTGCACAGATAAGGGACTCAAAGCATTTTACAGCTAAAAAAGCTAGTCTTTTCAAACAATTATTTGAAATTTTCACTCTGGTACAATTTCTACAGCATAGCTGGAAATGATATACAATACCACAACTATATACATGTTTATACTTAATAAAATAAATTATACTTTTAAATTTAGAGGGAAAAACTCAAAACACAAAACACAATTCTTTCTAAAACTGACATTTCTAACTCTTAATCCCATGAGAGAAAAGTATGTTTCTATCCAGTATTAGAGAGAAATCTAATATTTCATGATGCCAATATCAAGAAAGGAAAAGTTAGTTTCACACCTTAACACTTTTATAAGACTTATTCCACTGTTAATTCTGAGTTATCACAATGTCTGAAACTACATGAGTCCTGAATTTCGAGAGTTATATGGGCATATACTAGGTTGATTTTACTTGGGATTAAGTCCCACCTATCTTCAGGATAAATTAGAAAGAGACCATTGTGAACATTTAGAATTAGAAGGAGGTCAATTAACCTAATTTACCACCCAATGAAGAAATAACCTTTACGGCACTTTCAATAGATCATTGTCCAATTTTGTATAAACTTCAGAGTTTAAGGATGTTTTATTTTTTATTTTTAAAAAGATGTAATTTCTTTAAAAAACAATGTTTTTTTTTTTAGGTGGAGCTGACACTCCCCATTTGCTTCCACCTACTGCCTTTGCTTCAGTCTTTAGAATAAAACAAAATGTAATTCTTCTTTCATATCATTGGTCTTTATACTTTGGAAATGAGAAAATCTACCTTTCCCACTTATTTTTTTGGTTCTCACTATGCTTTTCTGGTTCCCTCTGTTTTTCCTCATGTGACAGAGCTCTTAGGTTATTAATCACCTCTTCCAATTGTCTGGCCTTACAGTAGTTTTTTTTGTTGTTGTTACTGTTTTGTGTTTGTTTGTTTTGTGCATTCATATTAAAGTGTATACCTGGTAACAAACAAATCAAGATATGACCAAATTTCTTCACACCTTGAACTTTCATCTTTCTTGCTTGTCATACTACACTTGTACTAATATAGACTGAAGTAATTTTATCTTCGTTTGCAACCATAATTCATTTTTGTCTCAATATGAGAATATAGTCAATTAAAATTAGTCTGTTACTGGCATCTAGGGTTCTTGAGAAATCAAGGGTTCATCACACACACATAAAAATAGTGGTCAGGAGAAACGTTTATTAAAAAAGCTTATTTGTGTGAGGGAAACAGCATCCAAAAGGAGAAAGAGAAATTTGTTTCCTGAACAAAAACCAGGAAAGAGTTTTAAAACAGTTGAGGCCAGAAAAATGACTTCTAAGTATGACTTTTAAGTATGTAGAGGCAAGGACTCTCTGACACTTGCACAGTAAACTGCATGTTTCTTCACATGTAACATGTCTCATTAGCATGTTAAATCTCCACCCAGGGGCGTGTTTTTTTTTTGTCTATTTATTTATTTTTTTGCTATTGTAATGAAGGTAAGGTCACTGCCTCAGATGTTCAGGAGTTGAACTCTGCATATGTTAGAGTGAAGACTAATAATACATTTCGGTTTTTGACACAACTCTGCAACCTGAATCCTATATAATAAAAGGCTGATGTGCAAATAGACCAAACATCATAACAACCAGACAACCAGTCACTATGATGTGCGCTCACCACCAAAGGGCATGTGCAGAATATGGCGGGTATTGGCTGCAGTGGGATAGTGGAGCAAGTTAGCAGGGGTGCCAGACCAAGACAGGGATCCAGTGTCAGTCATTGGGACGACCCTCTGGTGGTTACTAAAAATTCTTTGCTCCCACATGCTGCAGTCCCAACTGGCACTCACACCTGCTGCCGGCACTGGCCCTAATAGCTTTGTGCTGGCCCCAATTGTTCCATGCTGTCAATGGGTGTGAGTGGGGCTGGTGCCATCAGCACATGGGAGCAGTGACAGTGGGAGCAGGGCTGCCGGCAGACAGGGACCAGGGTCCACAGTGGGAGGGACCGAATGGGGTCATGGAGGATGGGCCAAGACTCACCCCTATGCCCACAGTTCCTTTCAAGGTGCACAAATTCATGCACTGGGCCTCTAGTGCACAAATAAGTGGAACAACAAATCAACAAATCGATGTCTCTCTCTCTCACCCTTCCTCTCTCTAAAGTCAATAAAATATTAAAAAATAAGTAAATGTAATGAGAAACATTATCAGTGGCCTTACTGAAATCCAGATGTCTTAAGCCATCACTGACTCTCCCAGTTAAACAATCTTGTCAAAATAGGAGAAAAGTCATGAGAAATAAAATAATTATTTTTTATTCTACAATAAACAGAGAGAGGCTGACAATTACAAATACCTTCTTTCCTAAGTCCTAACACAATCATGTTTAATTTTTTGAGGCTGTTGCCAAAATTATTTGTCTATACATTTAGAGATCAAGTTCCACAAGAAAGAAAGAAAGAAAGAAAGAAAGAAAGAAAGAAAGAAAGAAAGAAAGAAAGAAAAAAAGAAAGAAAGAAAGAGGTTAGGGAAGGGAAAAGAGAGAAAGAAAATAATGATAGAATGAAACAAAGAAAAAGAGAGAAAAGGTATAGTAAACTTTATTTTACTTTTTCAAATTATTCACCAATAGTGGATCTGGAATAAAACATTAGGTTCTCTATTCTTTTGGGACTGTTAGGGTTTAGGAAAGAGAGCAGAGAGGTGCACCTAAGGGAGAAAGGTGTATGTATGCTCTAGAGAGAAGGCACACAGGATCCTTTGTGGTTTTTGTTGTTGTTGTTTGTTTGTTTGTTTGTATGTTTGTTTGTTTTTGGGGGGAATGGAGGGATAGGTCAAGGTCCAAGGGGAGCATCTTAACAGAATAGTCATTAGCTTTTCAGGTATGTCCTTCAATATGTTGATTTATCAAAATGCACATATAGAGGGGTTAGGGTTGTTTTCTGATTAGTTTCATTTTGAAAGAAGGACAGGGACCTTGAGGAAGGACTGGGACCCAGGCCAGTCACCCCCTGGATGGTCTGGAATGTGTAAACCATTTACTCCTAAGAGTCCTTGGTTAGTGAAGATAAAACCTTGTGATTCATTAGCTGGCTATAAATTGCTCAAATTATTCAACCTTGTTTAATTCTTTTGTTTCAGTTTCCCTTATTCCACTCCTCAAGGAATTCCCCTAGCTTCTTACTATCCTGCCTCAATACTGTAATTATCTATGGTGATTGCTCCTTTCCAGGAGTAGGTCATCTATCTAAATTCTATCATGCAGAGAGAAGGAAGGTCAAAGTTTCTACCTGAGTCTATTGTCTTTTAAAAAATAATCAGCCTAAACTATCCTCATGACAAAGAAACACATCTTCAGGTGGCAAATTTTGTTCCCCTACAAGCCGAGCTCCAGATAATTTGACTCAGCCAGTTTAGAATGAGGCTCTAGGACCCACATTTTAATGAACCAGCCTACATGAATTTGATTGCACACATTTGTCTACATAAGAACACTCGAGCCTGTAGAGAATTTTTATACAGAAACTGAGTGAAACAAAGGATACACCTGGAAGCACGATCTCACACTGAGATAAATGCTTGCCAGAATCATAGCTTGCAGTTTCTTTTACGCACTTGAGATTAAGGTAGAAACATGGGGAAGACCACATGAAGGTGGGAGAAAGGAAATCAGGGATTAGATGTTAGGATAGTTGAACTGTTGAGGATTAAATTACACATGCTCTGAGAGTGGAATTAGAAGGAGGATCTGAAATGATATATTTCAAAAGTATTTTAACCTAGATGCACAGAAACGATGGAAAGGACTTGCTTAAGGCAAAGATCGGCTTTTTAAAAAAATATATTTTATTGATTTTTTACAGAGTGGAAGGGAGAGGGATAGAGAGTTAGAAACATCAATGAGAGAGAAACATCAATCAGCTGCCTCCTGCACACCTCCTACTGGGGACGTGCCCGCAACCAAGGTACATGCCCTTGATCGGAATTGAACCTGGGACCTTTCAGTCCACAGGCAGTTACTCTATCCATTGAGCCAAACCGGTTTTGGCTTTTTTTTTTTTTTAAAGAAAGTCAAGGAGGCCCAGCCGGTGTGGCTTGCTGGTTGAGCATGGATAGACATATGAATCAGAAGGTCAAGGTTGGATTCCCCATCAGGACACATGCCCGGCTTGATCCCCAATATGGAGCGTGCAGGAGGTAGCCAATTAATAATTCTCTCTTATCATTGATATTTATTCCTTTCTCTCCCTCTCCCCTCTTCTCTGAAATCAATAAAAATATATTTAAATAAAAAAGTTATGGAGGTAGGAGAAGTGAGCAAACTAGTCTACCTGGGCTTAGCAAACAAGGTAGAGGCAAAAGATGGATCTTGGAGTTTAGGAGAGAAAAGCAAAGGGAACCAAGAGGAGGAAGGAAAAGGTGCGAATGTGTTCCTGAGAGGGAGGGCACTCAGCAAATACAAGCCTCTTTCTAGAGAAGGTATATACCTGGGCACAACCTGCCCAGTTAGAAATGTATGATCAGATTACCCTGTGAGGTTACTTTCCACAAAACACCACCCCCCCTTTTAATTTTTATTTATTTTTATTTTTATCTATACAGTAAATGGGCCATATTACTTTATAATTAAAATTATTCAAGATTGTATTATAAGAATTCACTTTTTTATATCACCTCCCATTCTATATGGGCTCTCTCCCTTAGGAAAACCCAGCTCTGAGCACACGGGTGTTCTTTCTTGAAGTTTTAGAGAGCAGCTGTCTTTAAATCTAAATTGTATATCTGACTATAAATTCATTGCTATGGTTATCATAAATTCCAAGATGATGTGATCACTTTGCTTACTTACCTATATTGTAATTTAATCAGTATAACATAAGTAATTTCTTATAGGCCTGCCCCCCTTCTGTAAAAGACAGATCATTATGAAAACAACTCAGCAATAAACAAAATTTAAAAAGATAATGCTTATAAAGTGTTGTGAACTACAAAACAGATGTTTGCATTTAATCTTAGATCATAGTCTAGAACTGTTACCTTAGTTTTCTCCAGGTTCTACAAGATAGATTTGGCAGCTTAATGACAACAGAAGTACAATTCTGGAAGTTGGGAAATCCAGGATCAAGGCTCAAGCAGAGTGCATGTATGGTGAGGGCACACCACCTGATTTTTAGATGGCAGCCCTCTTGTTGTGTTCTCACATGGTGGAAGGAGCCTTTT
>JAAGEH010002534.1:1851943-1912335 GCA_011751065.1 Lasiurus cinereus
GATGGCAGCCCTCTTGTTGTGTTCTCACATGGTGGAAGGAGCCTTTTGTTTTTTTAACTGATTTTTTAGAGAGAGAGGAGGGGAGAGGGTGAGGGAGAGAGAGAGAAACTGATATAAGAGGGAAACATCAATTGGCTGCCTCTTGCACACCCCCTATAGGGATTAAGCCTGCTACCCAGACATGTGCCCTGACTGGTAATTGAACCAGCAACTTTTTGATGCATGGGATGGCACCCAATCAACTAAGCCACATAACTCAGGGTTCTCAGGCCTTTTATGTATGGTCATTAATTCCATTCATGAGAGTCTCACCCTTATGATGTAATCACACACACTACAAATCTCATCTTTCAATACTATCACATTGGGGTTAGGATTTTAATGAATGAATTGTGGGTGGAGGGGGCACAAACATTCAGCCCATAACATCTGAATGTAGCAGCACATACTTGGGTTGTAGGTTTAATCCCTGGCCTAGATAGGGTGAATGTGGAAACAACCAATTTCTCTTTCTCTCTCTCTCTCTCCCCCTCTCTCTCCTTTCCTCCCTCTTCCTCCCTTTCTCTCCCCTCCCTCCCTCCCTTCCACTCCTTCTAAAAATCAATAGAAAAAAATATCTGGGTGAAGATTAACAACAACAAAAATTTAAAAGAAAGTCACAGAAGTAGAAGTGAGTGATAAAAGACATGGGCTCAGAAACTCTTTGTTCCCACACTCAGAGGTAAAAGAAGGGCCCTTGGAGCTGAGGAGATAAAATAAAGACAAGGAAAATGTGCTGGGGGTGATGGGTCGGAGAGGGGGAGCACAGGGAAAAGGCACCAGACATCTCATGGGAGGGAGAGCAAATGGTCCTCTGTCCTAAGAGCTGCTAAGAGCAGGATTTTAGGAGAAGTCACAGAGGAGGATCCTAATAACAATAGTCATCAGCTTTCCAGATTTGTCTTTTCAAGGTCATGGTCTCTACTGACTGGTTGGTGCTAGGGAAGGAGGTCAATGCAGCTGGTTCCTATGTCAGCCACAGGGTCACTTGTCTGATTTTGTTGCTTTTCTAGGCCTGGACCTGAAACATTGAGATCTAGATGGATTTGATGTGGGTCAGAACCTCATTGTCCTGGGTCTTAATGCTTAAGGGCTATTTTCTGGCCTCCTTGCTTGTTTCCCCTCCAAGTGGGTCTATGACTAGCAACATGCCTGGAGAAGAAAGGTCAGGAAAGGGTCCAAACTGCTTGACCAGCAATATGAGAGGTCAGGGAGGTCTAAACCACATGACCAGCAATGTTCTAGAGGAAATAAGGTTACCCTTGAGTGAAGTCCTTTTTTTTCCTAGTTTTGCCTGTTGCAAAGCATTTCTACTTATTTGAAATTGCCTTAGAATTCAAATTTAATATGGATTAATTCTCAACTATAAATCTAAATCACTGTTAATTTTATAAAGATAGTTACATAAGGAAAAAATTACAATTACAGGTGTTCATCTTCAAAAACAAATACAAATTACAGCTCTCAGCTCTTTGGAGATTCACTTTTCATATACCTGAAATGCTTCATCATGCAACATTATTTTGTTACAAACATCTCATTGGTCTGTCTTACAAACAGATTTGCTGAGAACAACACTCTCATTCAAGGTAAATTATGTGAGAATGGAAGAGAAAGAAAAGAATTTCCTCTTTTTCTAAGCTGTAATGTAGGCTGTATTGACCTGTGTAAAAATAGGTAAGGGTGACTTGAGAATCTTTTACGTCACCACTGACTTCAACATCAGTTTTCTACTTTAAGAGAGAGAAAGTGAGAGGAATGAATTCTCACCTAGAAATGGATAGGACTCAAAAAACATACATGGCTAATTATGTGCAACCTAGATAGGGTTCTACTGCTCTGAGGGTGGTATTTTCTTTAGTTTATGAAGGGCTACTAAACCTAGGTTTACAATGTAGTGCACAAACATTTAATAAAATAGTCAAACAATTTAATGTGATAGGGTGGGAGCCTGGGCTAACCACATATCAGATATAACTGATAACTGTTTGTTTTTTTTTCAAAACTGGGTTCTCTTTTTTGTTTTCTAAATATTGTTAATGTAAGAAATATCCAAACTTGTAAAGAATTTTTATGAGTTTATTTATTTATTTTAAAATATATTTTATTGATTTTTCACAGAATGGAAGGGAGAGGGACAGAGAGTCAGAAACATCGATGAGAGAGAGACATTGAACAGCTGCTGTCTGCAAGCCTCCCCCACTGGGGATGTGCTCACAACCAAGATACATGCCCTTGACTGGAATTGAACCTGGGACCTCTCAGTCCACAAGCCAATGCTCTATCCACTGAGCCAAACTGGTTTTGGCTATGAGTTTATTTTTATGAGTTTTGAGTTTTGGCCTTTTGAAGCATTGGCACATGAACTTTGGATCAGTAACATCTTAATAATCAACTTCTGCTGTATGTAAAGTATTCAAGGAAGTGTCTATATATCCAGCTTATTTAAAAATATATATATAACTCAGCCACCATCTATTTTGCAAATGGAGAGTAGTGAGGGCAAAATAAGATTAATAAATTGGTGAAAAGCAACCATTTTAAAATTCTAAGCCAAATAGAATGTTTAGCTATAGTCAAGTTTAGGTAACACTGCTAACAAATTTTAAAATGTGTTTAATTTTATTAGTAAGAATTAAATTAATTCCTGAATCATATAAATGTCACTTTTTAAGAACTTGAACATAGTTTTGAGAAAGAACATGGTTCTTTTAGATTCACACTTCTCAATAATTGAGAACAGTTAGATTCCTAGCAGTTTCTAAGAATGATAGGTAGCTAACATTAACAGACAACTTTTTATGTGAGGGTCCCTAAGTTATTTTCACATGTATCAATTCAATTACTCTGCCAATAAAACTTTAAGTTTGGTCATATTATTATCTTTATCTTATATAATAAAGAGATAATATGCAAATTGACTATCACTCCAACACACAAGATTGTCGCCCCCATGTGGTCAAAGATGGCTGGCAGGGGAGGGCAGTTGGGAAGGACCAGGCTTGAAAGGGAGGTCAGTTAGGGGTGACCAGGCCTGCAGGCGAGAGCAGTTTAGGGGTCAGGCTTACAGGGGAGGGTAGCTAGGAAGACCAGACCTGCAAGAGAGGGCAGTTGGGGGCAACCAGATCTATAGGGAAGAGCAGTAGGGATTACCAGGCTGGCAGGGGAGGGCAGTTAGTGGCAATCGGGCTGGCAGGAGAACAGTTAAGCATCAATCAGGCTGGCAGGGGAGTGGTTAGGGGGTGATCAGATTGGCAGGCAGAAGTGGTTAGGGGCAATCAGGCAGGCAGGCAGGCAGGCAGGAAAGTGGTTGGGAACCATAAGTCCTGGATTGTGAGAGGCAGTCAGACATCCTCCAAGGGGTCCCAGATTGGAGAGGGTATAGGCTGAGCTGAGGGACTCTTCCCCCATCCCCCATATCCTTGTGCATAAATTTTGTGCACCAGGCCTCTAGTTTTAGAATGATGAACTAAGCCACAGAAAAGTCATTTGCCAAAAGATTGAACGAGGCAGATAAGGGATTCACAGTCAGAACTCTGACCAGAGTCCTTTCCCTGACTAAGTATGGCACTGCCAGGAAGAAATACTTAACAGGCTCCAGCTAGCTGGTGGGGTACATCTACAAGGTGGAATTGCAAACCCTGAAAAAAAGAACGATAGGGAAAGCAGGCCAACCTCAATGTCAAGCCAAAGACAGATTTGTTTCTTTATGCAGTTTAATGACCATTTACTCTCTGGAAGGCAAGCCTATCCCACATTTATACATTACCAGGCTAACACCTGATTAATAGTTACAGTTAGGTCACTAACTGTCAAAAGAAACAAAATGCATTAACAGTTACATTTACAAGAAATGCTTAACATAGCAAAATTTGCACAGAATAATGGCTATAATTTATTGAGCATTTATTTTATGCCAAGTGTTACCCATTACTGAATTAATATCTATAATATCTGTATGATTTTAGATAGGGACACTAATATTGCTAACATTACTTCTAGTTTCCTAATAAGTAAATAGAGGTTCTGAGGTATTCAATGCCTTATTCAATTTCAGAAGCAACAAAATGATGTAAGCATTATTTTCAGAACCTAATTCCAGATGCTATTATTTCTACAGTAAACTACATCCCCAAAATACTTCATTGTTACCTGATAATTGTCATGTTTATGCATTATTATAGCAATGTATATACATGTTCACTTTGTCTTCTAGATTCACAATATAATTACTCAATCTTTCCTATTGCACTTTAAATTATACTGGCTATCCTACCTCTATCCTAAATTTCCTTTTTTCTTACCAGAAAAATACCATAGTATCTATATTATCTATATGTCTTTAAAATGTAAAATATATATTTGTCATATTGAACTCACAATAATTTTTTTCTTCTGTATAAAACAAGAACCCAGAGATTAGATGTTATAACATCCAAATACTTGATGTTTCTCATGCAGATAACCTGTGGCATGAGACAATGGTCCTGATTTATAAACAACTCAGGTAATCATAGAGTACATAGTAGCACTATATTAGTATATTGATATCTTACTCCATTTTTGTTGTTTCCCTTTGATGTTCAATAGCAGCATCAATTATACTTTCTAACTCATTGAAATTTAAAAATATTTTATGTAGATTCTGTAAGCATTGATTGTAATTTGTGCAATTAAAAGAGAAACAGAAAACCTTAATTTCAGTCCACATGTTCTACATTCAAACTTTTACTTAACATTTTATGAATTCTGAAACAATGATTCTACTTTCAGAAATGCCAATAAATCACCCCCGAAAGGCCTCCCCTTTCTATTGGTAAAATTACAATAGAATGCTAGTTTAGTGAACTGAGTTAAGTGATGAGCTGTATCCGTTACAATAAAAAACACTTCCAGAGATAAAGTAAATGATATTTTGCCTTGTTACACTAATGGAGAAAAGCATACGTCTCCTTGATCATACATCTTCCTGGAAGTGCATCTCACAATCTCCTTGCCATTGGTATCAACCAGCTGAGGCATTAAGCTCATTTGAATCCTTTAGTGGGAAGATGCAGTTTGACCTAAGTCAGCAAAGATAACAAGTACCTATGATTTAAGGGCTCTAATGCAATAATTAATAGCTCTGCTTAGAGTAGCCCATTTTATGTCCCCAGTGTGGGCTTCCTGTTTCATTCACTTTAATTATCTAACACTTTAGGTATAGTTTTTTCAGCCTACTTCTCTGTTATTTTAGAGTTGATTACTGTTTCTAATCACAATACTGGATCCTTGAGGAAGAAGAAACAAACCATTCTCTAAGATCGTCTATTTTACATGCTGATGGCCAATTATTCTTTAAAGGATATCTCTGGTACTTTGTCCATTTTGGTTACAGTTGTCTACAGAGACATGATTTCTGTTATTTACCCTGAAAATTTCTTTGAGCCATTATTAATTTAATGGGCTTTTTTCTCTTTTACACAAAATATATATTTAATTTTTATAATTTTATCTAATTTTCACTAGATAAGAAACCTCATAATGATCTAAGAAATTTATCTCTACTTTCTAACTACATTTTATACATAGTGACATAAAATAATCATAGTGTAATTTTATCTATACCACAAAACATTTAAATTTATTTTTACCTACTTTATTGTGGGGAAAAAAAGGAACAATATCTTAAGATATTTGTCTTTCTAAAGTTCTGTATAGATAGCTTAAATAATCCTTGAGAGAAAAATAAATGAAATGTGTCCTTGGATAATTATAGTGTTTTAAAATTTCATTTTTGAAAGTTGGTGATATATTCACTTGATATAAAATTGAGAAGATACCAGAAGTTTTCAGTCAAAAGAAACAAATCTCTTTTTCACTTTTCCCCAAGAAATTTTTTACTCCAACAAATTTCTCCATCAGCCTTCCAAAGTACCTATTACTATATACATAAGCAAAACAAATGCATATATGTGTAATACATTAATATGTATATTGAGAAATACTGAAACACAGATGGTAGCATGAAATAATAAATAATTTGCACCTTGATTTTTCCACTTAATATATCATATTGATCTTTCAAAAACCTTATTAATAGAGCTGCCTCATTGATTTTGGGACAGAATTTGTAGCAATAAAGGTGGCAAGAAATTATCAGATTCTGAATTAGCTTACTTAAACAAAGAAGTAACAGGATTTTCTGAATATCAAGGATGACTCCAAGTTTTTTGATCTGAGAAAATGAAAGGATAGAATAGCCTTAACATAGATGGAGATTTTAAATAGATAAAGATTTAGGGATAGATAATCAAGAGGTTAAGTTTAACATATTACCTTTGTTAGACTATATATATATATATATATATATATATATATATATATATATATACTAAAGAGATAATATGCAAATTGACCATCACTCCAAAACACAAGATGGCCACCACAAGATGGCCAGCAAGGGAGGGCAGTTGAGGGGGACCAAGCTTGCAGGGAGACCAGTTAGGGGGGATCCAGGCCTGCAGGGGAGGACAGTTAGGGGCAACCAAGCCATCAGGGGAGAGCAATTAGGGGCGACTGAGCTGGCAGGGGAGGCATTGATCAGGCTGGCAGGGGAGTATTTAGATGGTGATCAGGCTGGCAGGCAGAAGTGATTAGGGGCAATCAGACAGGCAGGCAGGAGAGCAGTTGGGAGCCAGCAGCCCTGTATTATGAGAGGGTTATCCCAGACTGGAGAGGGTGAAGGCTGGGCTGAGGGCTGAGGAACCACCACCTCCCCAACCATGCACGAATTTAGTGCCCCAAGCCTCTAGTAATTAAATAAGATTTTTAAAAGTTAGGTATATTCTAGAAGTTCTCTACTTAAGATTAATATGTATATTCAAAATGCTACTCTAAATATTCAAAAAAAATTGTAAATCTGTAAATGTTTAAGAAGACTACCATATCAATGATACAATGCCAGAAGCATTATTCCTTTCCTGTTCTCTAAAAATGGTGCCTCCTGGAGTAGAACTTAGAGGTCCTGATTATATATTCAAAAGCAGATCAATTGTAAATAATGCTAAACAATGACTTCATAATTAAAAAGTAACATTTTAATTAGTATAAGCCTGCCCAAACTTTTTTTTTGTCTACAGAGCATAAAATTCTAAGCAGAACATCTTTTATAATACTTTATGATAGCATTTCTTGAGTCACTTTCCTTGCCCAAAGTTAGTATCATTGAGCACCTCATACAAACTTAACATTTTCAGATCAGTTGTGTTGCTTCACTTCTTCATTCTTTCTTGCTCAGATACTCCTGCTTGCTGCTGCTATTTCAAACTCTGTTAAGGACTTCTTCCATTATTGGCCTCCCCCTGATGAGGACTTGACCCCTCAAACAAGAATTCTTGCTTATTGTGATTGTTTTTGATAAAGCAATCTAATTCATAGTTTTCTAACCTTCAGCCAAAGAAGACTTCAGAATATGCCATCTGTGGTCTTGAGATAGAACTGAGCCAGAATCAATAGCCATTGCTCAGATTGTCTCATCTATACAAGGTTATTTTGAGGCAAATATGAATTTTCCCTGATTTTTCAAGTGAAAATGCCAACTTTTCCATTGTAAATTTATTATGAATAAGAAATTCTATGTGCATGATTTATGGGCCATTAAAAATTTCTGTCGGCGTGGGAGAATAAGAGGCTGAATAGATTAACCCAAAACTTTATTGAAACCCTATTAGCATATACCTAGTAGATACATATCCAGTTTCAAACTGAAAGAAGGTGGAAGAAGACTACAACAAAGGGGAAAAAAGGAGAAGAAAGAGAAAAATGGTACAGAATGCTAGAAACTATATCTTCTCTGTTTGTAGAATGTACATTTTAAGTAAACACCAACATTTA
Source organism: Lasiurus cinereus (assembly GCA_011751065.1). NCBI lineage: Eukaryota > Metazoa > Chordata > Mammalia > Chiroptera > Vespertilionidae > Lasiurus > Lasiurus cinereus. The sequence continues at coordinate 1,859,858 of JAAGEH010002534.1, forward strand.
AGAGGAAAATTAGGTATTAACACTACATTTTTTCCTTATAAATACAATAGCCAATTTTTATTGACTCCAGGTCTTAAGTTAGGCTATCTCTTAATACTGTATTCTGCAAATCACTAACAAGAACAAAACCTACATCAAGGTCAGTTTTGTTTTCATTTTCTTGAGTAGACCCATAAAATGTAATTTCAGAGGAGTCACAGTAGCATACTATATTTTTTAAGTCATTGAGCACTTTCCAAACTTCAGTGATTCTTAGACACATGATAAAAATACATTTGATTTACTTCCTTTTTAAATTTTCATTGCTATGTATAAAACTTTAAACATGTCATAAATAATGAAACTTCTACAGTTATAATTTTTACTTAGAGAAATATTTCTAAATTTAAATTTGCATTGGGTAATTTATCTAAGATCATTTTTAAACAAAGCTATCTATTTCATTTCTTTTTGTCTTCAGTCTAACAGAAGTCATATTTGATTGCCCCATGATGAATCTTTACTTTGTTCAGTAACTTAGCAGGACATCCACAAAACTGAAGAGTCAAAAGAAAGGACTACGTAAATGCAGAAGAATAGAGCTGTTTTGTTCTGTCTGTTGAATATAAAGCATAATCCACAACTTAAGAGTGTGGCCTAGTGCTGATTGAGGGACAGTGAGCAGAGTGGATGGGTTTCAGCCTATTACTCGAAACCTGCCCTGCTGGTGAAGAACAGAAAACCCAATGGCATTATGCTTACAGCACATTTTCTTTTTTAGACCCTATTTTCATGAATCACAATCTTTAGCTACTGTGATTATTTTTAGGCTAGAACCACAGATAAATCTTCCTCCTTCCATAGTGGACTCGGGATTCAAATGTTTCTTTCATAACTCTGGGACTCATTTGAAGCTTCAACTTTTGATGGAGATGGTGTTTTTTTCAACACCTTTGGCATCCAATTTAGTTAGGGACCGCACCAATGTCTCCCCTCAGCACCTTGGTAATATCACCTTTTTTTATCATTACCTGGTTCGTATTTAGATCTTGTCATATTGAACTGCATTCTTCTCAATGTGAAGGCCTGTGACCAGCACCATGGAAGGCACATACTAGGAACTCAACACATGAGCTGAATGAATGATCACACCTATGTACCACCCTGTTAGTTAGTCTCCCAGAATTACTTTCTGAGTCCAGATAGTACTTGGACCACTGGGATTTTTAAATTTTTATTTATTAATTTTTTCTCTTTACTTCCAACTACTTTCACAAAGGACAAGGATGCAGAGAAGAAAGGAAGAAATCATGCAAAGAACAAAAGAGTAAGGGAATAAATTGAAAAACCTAAAGTAGTACAAAGAGAAAACTTTTATTTTACTATATACTTATTTACTAGAATTAAGAGCATAATATATACATAGTTAGAAAAGCAAATAGTCAACATAAATTTCTGAATAGGGTGGAGGAGAATGAATGCAATCAACATTTCTTTTCAAAAGTACTCTCACCAACATGAAAGAGAAAGAAAGAGGACTACCTTCAGAGTCTGTCAAAGGTGGGTTTGAAATCTGTCTCCCGCCTCCTCAGATGTATTGCCTGGGGAAGTCTCAGCTTCCCTAGTCTCATTGTATTTATTTGTAAAATTGGTAAAATTCTTGTTAGGATGAAAAGAGATAAAGCTAGAAAACAGCCTGGCACTCAGGTGTTCAACATGGCATTTTCCTTTCATTCCCTTTTCCATAAATCCTCTTTTTTTTAAAAAAAAAAAAGTGTGTATCAATAAGCAAGTGCCTGTGGAGTGCTCTGCCTCCATTTGGGATTGGTGAGGCCCTGAATGCTGGGAGACAAGTGGATGACACAGAGTAGAGGCACACTTCCAGGAGCAGCACGTTCAGCTGAGATACATCATCAGTGTTTGATCCAAGGTGGTCACATATGATGAAACTGATAATGCTTTTTATTAGGTTGATCTTTAAATCCAGTAAATTTGCTGTTCTAATTGGCACCTATATTGTCTGTCTCAAGGAACTTTAAAAAACAAAACTGGCAATTTTTCTATGCTGAAAAATGACTATGGAAGCAAAGACTTTTCGATCACATTCTTAGGACAATTATTTTATTGCATAATATAATATTGAGGGAAGTACTGGCAGAATAGAGAAACAAACTTATAATTGCATTCATTAATCTTATTTTCCACATTTGAAAATGAATTGTGAAAATTTTGTTAGGGGTCCAAACTTTATAAATGCTTCGTCTCCCTAAAGATTACTTAACTTCTATTCAGATAGAATCCTTTTTCTCCTTTTCAAGATTTCTAATACTTTGTAGGTTCCCGTTTTTCCCTTCGAGCTCATGGAGGCAATGCTTGAAGAACACTGAAGAATAGAAATTAGTCTGTTCTATGGCTAGTGATAATTACATAATTATGATCTTCTCTCAAAGAGATCAGGCAGGTGCTTGTTGTATACATAGCACTTAGGTTCCAGAGATCAGGTCCAGGGAGGGCGCCCAGCACACAGCCCCTGTCCAAAGAGTCCATGGGAATAGACCGCTATTTTTCCTATACCAAGGTGTCTGCTTTATCCCTCTCCCAACATTAGAAGCTTCAGGACACAGAACTGATTAATAAGCTCAGTGATCTCTAAGAAACACTTGCCAGAAAGAAAACCTGAGGATCCTGATTTCAAAGGGACTCAGAGCGTTTCACTACTACAAAGTGTCTTTTCAATTAGAAGACTGGAAAGCAGACCGTGGAAGGAAAGGAAGGCAGGCACATTAGGGCTGCTGACAGCTCCATAGTGTATGCTCCTTTCACATTTAATTCCACTCCATGAAAAATCCTGGAGTGCACATACGGATTCCTTACATTTCTGCCCCTCCTTGTGGCTTTGAGTGCTTTTATACAGTCTGTTATTCCTTCCAGTATGCCAGGAAGAAGCTATTAGTTTTAAAAATATTTTGTTTCCAAAAAGACAGCCTTTGATCTCTCCCACAACAAGAAAATAGTATTACTAAATACTACAAGCGGGGCCCTATTTCTAATCATAGGGAGATGAGATGAGGGAAGCATTTGACAATCTCTGTATGTTGAAAACATCAACTAATGACCTTTATTACTAACGACCAAGGCCCTCAGGCAAGGAACCTAGACAAACTGATTAAGAAAGAAGCCTGCTGGTTTTTACTGCTATCTGCTAGTAAAATAGAAGGAGTCTTTGTGTTCATAGAGAAGGGGAAGGGCAGAGAAAGAAAGGTAAAAATGAATGAGCCATAAAAAAGAAAAGCTTTTTCCTTGCTTTGTGCTACATATTACAAAATTAATTAGCAAATATGAAGGCTCAGAATTAATTTTGAATTAATGTGTAGGACTAAGCCTCTGAAATGAGCAAATCTTAAAAAGAAAGAAAGAAAGAAAGAAAGAAAGAAAGAAAGAAAGAAAGAAAGAAAGAAAGAAAAATTTCCATCAAATTCTGTGAACTTGGCCTGCACGTGCTACAGAAAACATGTTATTGCCTGAAAGTAGCTTTAGGCAAAGCAGGAACTCAGAGCAGAGTCCGGACCAGCTTCCCTCCAGACCTCAGCACTGAGGAGTGTAGCTTGAATGTGGGAATAGTCTTCAGCATCTCTCCTCAGAGTGCTCTTTCTGTTCTGAAGTGGCCCCAGGGGACTGCTCTCCTGCTCCTCTAGTCAGGGACTCTTTTACACAGGCACCACCCACTGCTGGAGAGATTCCTTGAGATTATTATCCCAACTTTGTTTAACCATTGTTAGTCCATTTGTCCCAGTCCTGGAGGTTTAAAGAATACAGCTGATTCATACACCATTTTCATCTTAAAAGGACTTTAATACTTAAATCCACATTTGTTTCAACTACTTACTGATTTTCAACTATTAAGATATCCACAACACAGAGAAACCTTTTGTGGTTCCATTACAAAATCCCATATTAAAAAAAAAAAAATTAGCCGAAACCAGTTTGGCTCAGTGGATAGAGCGTCAGCCTGCAGACTGAAAGGTCCCAGGTTCCATTCCTGTCAAGGGCATGAACCTTGATTGCAGGCACATCCCCAGTAGGGGTGTGCAAAGGCAGCTGATCTATGTTTCTCTCTCATGGATATTTCTAGCTCTCTATCGCTCTTCCTTCCACTCTGTAAAATAAATATTTAAAAATGAAATATATATTTAAAAATTATTTGAAATCAAAAGATTGCAATAAAATCATAATAGCAGATTAAATGAAACTAAAATCAACCATAATTCAACCCTCCCCCTAGAAATAACCATGTTTAATAGTTGTTTATATTTCTAAAGAATCTTTATTTCTAAAAAGCTTGAGTTCACAGAGTATATAAAGTACTTTGCAGGTAATGATATGTCCTGAGAATGTTCCCATAATTTTATTTTATTTTTTTTTGGCAGTCCAAAGCTGGGTATGCAGGGTGTATTACTCCAATAGGTATGCCAGATCAAAGTAATTAAATCATTCCAGTTATTTAAAAATCAGTCAGCACATGATTAATCACTAATAGTTACATTCTATTTTGGTTAATAATTTGAACTAGTTGTATGAATTGATAAATCATTATTTCTAAGCTCCTTACAAATTAATTTAATTAACTTATCACTTATTAAAATGTTCTACTTGTTAGCAATAAGATATAGAATTAAATCATTGTTAGGAAAAAATTAACTCTGTATGTGACCTTTTCTTACTATATTTTGTTTGAAAATCTTTTGAGTTCAAAATGACTAGAATGTGTTTTTTTATTTCTTTATAAAATATAGTTGAGTTCAGCAATTATAGCTTTAAATCTGTCTCATTCATTCATTCAACAAATATTTATTACTAGAGACTATTTAGGTGTTGCCAGTACTGAAGAAAACTAGCTAGAAAAGAGTTTAGCATTTATGGAGACTACATTTTATTTTATTTATTTACTTTTAAATATATTTTTATTTATTTCATTGAGGAAGGGAGAGAAATATAAAAAGAGAGAGAGAGAGAGAGAGAGAGAGAACATCAATCATGAGGGAGAATACTTGATTGGCTGCCTCCTATACACTCCACAATGGGGATGGAGCCCGCAACCTGGACAAGTGCCTGGACTGGGAAGTAAACCATGACTTTTTGGTTTATAGATCAACACTCAACCACTGAGCCATGCCAGCTGGGCTGGAGACTACATTTTAATAGGAGGAATACAAATGAAAAAATTATGGAAGAGAGAGTTATGTGATGGACCACGCTGTGTGAGTACTGACCCTTCTTCCTCTAGATCCCTCCCTGAGGAGGAAGGTGGAAGTTCAGACTGATAACAGTGTGAAGAAATGTGAGGCAAGTACCCAGTCAAAAGAAAGAGTGTACACCAGGTCTGTGAGGCAAGAAAGCTCCTGGTTTACTTGGCATGCAGGAAGGAGGTCAGTTGCTGGGGACAATGAGTGAGGTAAGGGTTAGTGACACGATGATAGAGAGTGGATAGGGTCAGAATGATGCAGTGCCTTACGTATAGGTCATGATAAGTAGTAAGGTGGGGGTTGTTCCTCTTGGTTCCACAGAAAGGTGGGAGTTTCTATTTCTCAAGAGAGAAACAAAGTATGAAGACTGTTACCTCTCTCCCTGAGAGAATGAATAGAGTATGCATGACTCAACCCTTTTCCCATCCCCATTTTGGCTTATGAGCACTCAGGGTGAGTGAAATTCTCTACATACCCTCTTCTATGAGAAAAGCTAGGCCCCAGGCCTGATTTCTAGAGGCAGACTTCTCTCTGTAAACTCAGACATGCCCTTGAGTGAATGGACTGAGGTCTAACTGAGTGATGAATGCATCTGTTCTTACCATATTATTCACAAAATGTACTTTAAAAAAAACCCACATTTAATGGACTTCCCTACTGCTTAAACATCGAATCCTTGCAACAATCTTAAAAGGTGAGCCTGATTATTTTTCCTATTTTATAGATAGGGAAATAGCACACACTCTTGAAAAATGGAAATACTATTGGTCTTATTGCATTTTTCTGCCTACGGGGAAAAAATAGCTTAAGAAAGTAAATCAATCTAGTAGTGAGGATGCAATGGCCAGTATGAAGTTCATATAATTTATGTTTCCTTTTTCATCTTTACTCACTGATTCAATGAATGCTTGTTAAATGAGAAAACTAATTGAAAGAGTTGATTGATTTTGTTTATATAGATATGGCTAGAAAGGGACAAGCATCATCAAAGAGGAAAATCACAGGACAGAATAGTAAGATTAGAAAGAGAGGGAGATTTTTTTTAAAAAGTACCTTTTTTAAAAACCTGAAAATAAAATTTTCTCTAACATTAAAGTGAAAGCTAAAGTAAACTACCACTATCTCCACATGCTACTGTCCCTTTCCATCCTTTAACATGTCTTGATTCAAAAAATATTAGATAACAGCTGAAGCTAACTTTGTATCTGCACAATTTTAAAAATTATTCCATTTACTAAAACTATTCCCACTGGTCAATACTATCTGTTTAGTTGGTAGTTGGTGGGTTAAGATGAAATTATGTTAATTTAAAACTAACATAAAGAACAGCCTACTATTATATGCATAAACATAATTGCATTCCCCAAAGATTTTATGCATTCTCTTGTAAGGTTTTGTTGTTTTTGTTGGCTTTGGTTTAATATTAATGGAGCTTAGATAGAAAACATTGCTCAGAACAAGATAGAGGCCAATTCCCCAGCTGAAATAAAGTCTTTCATAAAGCTAATGCATATTTAAAAGAAAAAGCATGTTAAATCTAAAATCTTGTCCTCCAACTGACACGAAATATTCATTAGTGTAGTATGCTACAGGTTAAGAGGAGAATAATGCTTCTAGATGTTGAGATCTGATTAGATATATAACCTTCAAGTAGCAGGTAGAATTTTAACATAAAATACTGAAATTGTCCATAATGGATCATTGAAAAAAAGTATACCAGTATATGGTCACTTTTGTAGTATGTGTGCTGAACTTAGCATTTCAAAACCTTCATTTATATAAGGATATGAATAAAAGTTAAGTTTCTCAATATTAAAAGGTCAAATCTACCTTATTAATCTAGATTTAATTTATATACTTGATTAACTTTCTCCTCAAATAGACTTTTTATTCTTTTTAATTTTTTAAAAATATTTCTGAAGTACATTCCCATACACCAGAGACCCATGCCAAAATTCTAGAGTTACTATAGGATTTTACTTTACATTTAGTTACTATCTGCATTCAGCCTCCTATAACACTCCATAGCCACTGCTTCCCCATCATTTCTGCAGATTGCTTTTGTTGATATTGTTAATCCTCATCCAAGGATATTTTTTCTATTAATTTTGAGAGAATTGAAGGGAGGAGGAGAAATGGAGAGAGAAAAACATCTATGTGAGAGAGACATATCAATTGATTGCCTCCTGCATGTGCCCCAACCAAGCCTAGGGATTAAGCATGCAACCAAGGTATGGACCCTTGACTAGAATCGAACCTGGGACCCTTCAGTCTGGGGGCCAAGGCTCCATCACTGAGTCAAACCAGCTAGGGCCAGATTGTTGTTGTTTTTTTTCATCAAGGTATAATTAACATACAACATTATACTCATGTGTGCAACATAATAATTCAGTATCCTATCTAATAAAAGAGTAATATTCAAATTGACCATACCTCAGCTACAACCACAAGCCATGACCACCAGCCAATCAAGAGCAAGTATGAAAATTAACCCAAACAAGATGGCTGCAGCCATGGAGAGAGCAAGGGGATTGGGATTGCCTGGCAATAAAGGAAGCCAAGCTTTCTGCCTGTCCTGGCCTGCCTTGGCCTTCACTAAAGGCTACAAAGTTTCAATTATAGAAGATAAATAAATCCCAGATACCAGGGCCTCCACTTGAGTCATCAGGGGGCATAGCCAGCCTGCAAACCACCACAGACCCCTCGTCCAGGCCATCCCACACCACAAAGGAACCCCCACCCTGATCCAGGACACCTCTCAAGGCAAACCAGCCAGCCCCCACCTGTGCACCAGGCCTCTATCCTATCTAATCCTATCTAATAAAAGAATAATATGCAAATTGACCATCACTCCAGCACGCAAAATGGCTGCCCCCATGTGGACACAAGATGGCCACCACTAGATGATCAGCAGGGGAGGTCAGTTGGGAGGGACCAGGCCTGCAAGGGAAGACAGTTGGGAGCTATCAAACCTGCAGGGAAAGGCAGTTACAGGTGACCAGGCTGGGAAAGGAGGAAAGTTGGGAGTGAGTGGGCCTGCAGACAAGGGCAGTTTTGGGGGGAGCCAGGCCTGCTGGGGAGAGTAGTTGGAGGGGACCAGGCCCACAGGGGAGGGCAGTTAGTGGTAAATAGGCTGGCAAGACAGCAGTTAGAAATCAATCAGGCTGGCAGGGGAGTGATTAAGGGGTGATCAGTCTGGCAGGCAGAAGCAGTGAGGGGCCATCAGGAAGGCAGTCAGGCAAGCAGTTGGGAGCTAGCAGACCTGGATTGTGAGAGGGATGTCTGACTATCCTACCAAGTAGGATCAGGCCTAAACAGGCAATTGGACATCCAGTGAGGGGTCCCAGATTGGAGAGGATGCAGGCTTGGCTGAGGGACACACAACCCTCCCCACTGTGCACAAATTTTGTGCACCAGGCCTCTAGTCTATATTAATAAAAAGGTAATATGCTAATTAGACCGGATAGACTGGATGTCTTCTGGACGTAATTCCAGACGTCCTTCCTGACAAAGCCTTGGGTCCCAGGTGCCTGCCTAGGAGAAGCCAGCCTAGATCTCAGATGCCTATGGCTGGCCTGGGCAAAGCTGGCCTGGATCCGAAGCGCTTCTGGCTAGCCAGAGGGAGGGAAGCCTGGGTCTTGGTTGCCTGCAAAGAGGAAAACCTGGGTCCCAGGTATGGGGGCCAAGGCAGCAGCAGTTAGGTGCCATCAGGCAGGCAGGCAAGCAGTTAGGGGTGATCAGGTGAGCAGAATGGTTAGGGGTGATCAGGCAGGCAGAAAGGCAAGTGGTTAGGAGCCAGTGGTTCTGGATTGTGAGAGGAATGTCTAACTGCCAGTTTTGGACATTCCCCAAGGTGCTCCAGATTGTGAGATGATGCAAGTTGGGCTGAGGGACCCCCTCCAACTCTCATGCATGAATTGTGTACACAGGGCCTCTAGTTTGCATCTATGCTAATAAAAGGGTAATATGCTAATTAAACCAGGTTGACTGGACATCTTCCAGATGACTGATTTCCTTCTGGACAAAGCCAAGGTGGCATGGGAGAGGCAGAACCAGTAGGGGAGCAAGCAGTTAGGGGTGATCAGGCCAGCAGGAGAGCAAGCAGTTAAGGGCAAAATCAGGCTGGTGTGGGGGAGCAAGAAGTTAGTGGAAAGATCAGGCCAAACAGGGGAGGGCCATTGGCAGCAATCAGGCCAGCAGGGGAGTGGTTAGAGGGTGATCAAGCTGGCAGGCAGGTAGAAGCAATTAAGGGCAATCAAGCAGGCAGACAGGTGGGCAGTTAGAAGCCAGTGGTCCCAAATTGGAAAGTGTACAGGCCAAGCTGAGGGACATCCTACCCACATGCATGAATTGCATGCACTAGGCCTCTAATATATTATAAAATCTCACTACAATAAGTCTAATGAAAACTTGTCACCATAGATATCTCCATAATTTTTTTCTTATGGTGAACACTTTTAAGATTAAATCTCTTAGTAATTTTTAAATTTGCAGTAGAGTAATATTAACTATAGTTGATTCTTTTTACAGTTATTTTAACAACAATACTCATCACTGAATCTACATCAGTCATTCATGTGATTGAGTCAGCCATTCATATCACCATGTTTGACATATTTTCAATCAGGTAACATTTGTTAACTCAGTGTAAACACATATGACTCACTTCCCAGCACTGTTATGTTTACTGGAACTCAACTTCAATTAATTATTGAATTTATTTTAAATTCATCAAATTTTAAGAAGTTTGATGTGTGATTTTATAAATAAAAATCTCTAGAAAGTTCTACTGCCCTCCCTAGCTCAACTGAGGATGACTAATTTACACCTTTCTCTGGGAACTTACTGTTTTAAATTTTATAAAGATTTGAGTGATTTTCTTATTTTCTGTCCTGGCCTATAAGCTCCTGTTGGACTAGTTATTTTTATATGTTAAACATCTTGGTATCTCCCTGAGAGTATAGTAAATTCTTTTTTAAAGTGAAGGTGCTCAATAAATATTTAGTGAATAAATAAAAACAAGAAAGTCACATTGCATTCTGTGAAGCCAAGGTTATAGATACATATTACAACCAAAACACATTAGAATAGAAAATACTCATGCCTACCATGAAGGAAGAAACTAATTACTTCTTAAGTAATATTTTATATCTAAGTATTTTTAATGACAAAATGTTTTGATAAGTTATAAGTTCTCTTCAATATGACCTGTGTGCTATGTATAACATTTTAGCATATTTGTAGGGCTTTTTGGAAGTTTCATATCACTTTAGAAAAATCCCCAGCTAGATATTCATGCAGTGAGGTAGATAATCTTCCCTATGAGATTTGTATATAGTACATGGGAGTCTGAATAATGTTCTCTGGAAGATTGTCTTATACAATGAGGTGAGTACTACATTTGGTACCAGCTGCAATCTCCACATGGTTTTCCGCTCTAGTTTGAGAAAAACACGTTGAAATAGATATATTGGAACATGATAAATGTAGGCATCGCTACAGCAGAGTCCTGTGCTCTATAGGAAAGGAGCAGACAGTCAGTTGGATGGAGAGTTTAAAAAGGCACCCTGGCAACCTAAGCAATCTGAAAACCATCAGAAGTGATAAATCTAGCGATATTCCCAGGTCATGTTCAACTTCATAGCTGGAATATAACCAAAGTTCAATTTTGGATTCCATTTCTCTCCTACACACTATCAAAGTATGGCTTTATTCTTGACAATATTACTCTTTATTAAATGGTGTTCCACTCACCACTGATACTAAACATGGAACTCCATTAGTTCTGTTACTATGCATTGCCCCAAATAAAACTGTTTATGTTGTATATAATCTAAATGTCCAATATTGCCTTGTTACAATTCTGTTCAATATTTATCATTCAGATGTGCGTGTTCCCCTTGCCACTTCTATATGTTAACAGTATCTCTGCCGGGGTTTATTTCTACCAGATGACTCGACTAAATGGATGAAACATGACAGATGAAAAATATGATTCATTTTATGCTGTTAATACTTGGCAACAGATTGCTATCTCTTAAAATTAATGTATTGCTTCTTTTCATATTTTTTTTTCAGTATCTACTTTGTCATGGACACTGTGATAGGCACTAGAAATACATCTAACTGATTTGCCCTAACACCCCTCAATGGAAAAATGCCCACTAATGACTCAGAATGAGAACATCCATAGTGATGGTGATAAGGGCCTTCTGAGTTAAATGGCAGAACATTAGTGATGCATGATTGACCCCTCTTCACATTCCTTCTGAAACATAAAATAAAATAAAAGGTTATATGGAAAGATTTAAGCACGTTGGAACTATTTTTTTTTAAACCTGGCAAATATCAATAATAGAATATCTACTAACAAAGTTCTGGTGAAGCCTTGAGGCAAAATAGCAGGTACACACAAACAAAAACCATGATACGTTCTGTTCTGTTCGCTCACAGTATGGCAATCACCACGCTCCTCCCTGGCCCCCCTTCACACCCCCGCCCCAGACCCAGACATTTTTTGTGGCCAGAGGTAAATAAGTAACTCTTTTATAATATTGGACCTAATTTATAGAGCATTCAAAATTGTGTTAACCATTCTCTCTACCCCACACCTCTCTTTATATAATAATTATTTTCCTACTTAATTTTCTAGAAATGTGATATATTTAAAGGAGCAAATAAGATGTACTAGTGTGTTGGTGCTTTATGTTTGATAATAGCTATCAGGGACTTCACCTTGCTGAGGCATAGGAACAATAAAATCCAAACTACAATAAATCATTGTATTTTATTATTTATAATCCTGGGAACAGAAATTCTGTATCACTGCTTCTTTTCTAAATATTGTAAACAATGAAACAAGTAATATAACAAAATAAAATCTTGTGAGTCCTAGCTCAAAATATTAATATCTGCTGTCTCTTTTAACCTAGGTGTTTTCTTTATTTTTTTAATGTTCTAAAATAAATTTGTAGCATTCCTGTCATGTTGGAAAACTAAATGCTACCCAAAATAATGCTGAGAGCCAATTTAAACTAGGCCAGTCTTATTTTTTTTTCAACAAATACTAAGACAGCTGGGATCTCACTTCATTGGATTTGATTCAAAGATGATGTCGAATTTTGTGTTCTACACAGAAATTGCCATATGAGTCAACAGACTTTGTGACCTTGCTGAGACTTTACCCAGAAAGTCTGGCTACACCAAGTACTTAAAATGTCTGCCTCTGTGGAAACTAAAAGTGCAATAGAAATTAAATCAAACAATTTACCATAACACAGTCACTATTACAGCAATCATCAAAAAAAAGTGTGAGTTAATACAGTTCCAAAAATCTCATTTGTACATAAACAATTAGTTATAGACTACTTCTTGATAATTATAGAAGAATTCTTATTTTTAATTGTTTTATTTATTTCAGAGTTGAAGGGAGAGGAAGAGAGAGATAGAAACATTAATGATGAGAGAGAATCATTGATTGGCTGCCTCTTGCATGCCCCCTACTGGGGACCGATTTTACAACCTGGGCATGTGCCCTTGACTGGAATTGAACCCAGGCTGATGCTATATCCACTGAGCCAAATCAGCTAGGGCTGTAGAAGAATTCTTAATAATTCATTGATATGCTATGAAAATTTCAAGTCTTAATCCATAGTGTATAAGAAGTAGGAAAAATAAACTAGGGTATTCAGGTGGCTTGGTACAGGTCAAATGGACATATGTTTATGGCTTATCAGCAACAACAGCAGAGGGGAAAAACACATACTGATGATGACAATAATAACAACTAAAACAATAATAAGTGAGAATGCTGAAACAAAAGTATAGATGATTAGTTTTTAAAAGAACACATTTTACTTAAATTTCAAAATTGGCACAGAATATTGCTTTGTGTAATATTATAAGCAGTCTAAGAGTGCTCACCTTTTCTTCTTCTTTGTTAATTGACATTTCTTGATAATTTACATATAATTTAGCAAGACATGTTCCCTCCTTATTTCCTGCCTCAGATGTATCTTCTTTTATTCTGGATGGAGTAAACTACCTTATTCTCTATGAATCTTGAGATATCAATTCTTAGAAATTAAAAATCAGTCTATATTCTGAAAATGTGGTGAAGCAAGGCCTTGTCATGCAGAAAGAAAAAAATGAATTAAATTCTGTCTTTGCTTAATATATCTGTCCATTGGTTGCATCTGTTTCCCAAGAACAATAACAACAGAAAAGATATAACAAAAACTGTATTAATTTGCTCCTAGAAACTGAATAAACAAAAATCACTGGACTCTGCCCAAACCTATTGCTTGGAAGTCTTACTGACACCTAGTGGCTAAATCTAAACAGTTTTTGCAATAACCAAAGATGAGCTCTTTTTGTGATAAAGCATCCTGGATTTGCAACACCTTGGTACTGAGAGAACCTTAAATACTTAACTCCAGTCTAAAAAGAGTAAGAAATTCAGAGTCAAAACAAAACCCTATAATATATCCATGTTCAAAGGCAATCATGAGTATTTATTTTCAACTTTTCACACCTGTTTTCAATAACTCAATCTAATGTAAGTTACTATGAGAAAATCTTCTGAGAATTTGGAGGTTGAAGCAAAATCACCAAGAGGTTTTACTGATCTTAAGTAAATTTTGGTGATATTTCTCTACATACAAAAGCACTAATAAAAGTGCCAACATTAAAAAAAAATTCAGTATTATGTGGTAGTTATCCATTTTGCGGCTCATGTTTTAAGTACAACATCCAAGGAAAATTGAAATGTTTCTATTACATATTTTATTTATATATTTTGTTGATTATTTGTACCACAACAATATTTATTTCACTATTTCAGTGTTATTTCTCTATTTCATTTACATAGAATGTAGGTTAGTTCCCTTTTTTTCATTAACTTCATTCTCTAATATGAATAGGTTTTGAATACTAGTCTAGAAACAGTTTCTATAGAAAGTTTCATTCCAAATATCAAACAATTTATCAAGTCTTTGGAATTGCAAGCTCCTACATTTGCAGATTTGAGGGTTGGGGAGGAGGGTGGTGTGGTGGTAAAAATTTGAATCCTATATAATAAAAGCCTAATATGCTAAGTGTCTGGTGACCATTAACTGTTCAAACAATCAAAGGGTAATATGCTAATGATATGCTAAGGTTGCTCAACCATGCACTATTACATGCACTGACCATGCTTGGACTGGTAGGTTAGCTTGCTGCTGGGGTCTGGCTGATCAGGACTGAAGGAGATGGGCCAGACACATCCTGGAGCCCTCCTGTAGTCCCTCCCAGCTGGCCAACCTCCTACAGTACCTACTCTACCCTATGGTGCACCACCATGGTCCCTCAGCTTGACTTACACCCTCTTGTAATCAGGGGCCCCTCAGGGAATGTGGGAGAGCTGGTCTCAGCCCAATCCCACAGGCTACTCCTTTCAGGAGAATGCCTGATGTGGGGCTCATGGTTGATGAGTGTTGTTGTGGCAGCACAAGCCTCTCTCGGATTGGGACTGATTGGGCATGAGCCCACTAGGGCAGTGGGGCAGGGATGAGCGGGAGTGGCAGGTAGGAGCTGCAGGTGGTGCTGGGCTGTGGGTTTTGGCCCAGTCCTCCCAGGCTACCCAGAGAGACCCCACCCATGCATGAATTCATGCACCGGGCTTCTTGTCTAATAATAAATAACCATAAAGAAGCTCAAAATAAATCCAAGGCTCAAAGGATTAAGGATACATACTAGATTATTAAGAAAATATATTTAAATAACAATTTTGGGAAGTGTTAATTTTTTTACCATTTTTTAAGTTTAGGCAAATATTGAATACAATATTGGTGAAGAGATGCAAGAGAAAGCATGCCTGCATTGTTCTGACTTCAATTAAAAAGCTATCAATGTATTACCAGAAATGATTTTGTGATCATTTCCTGAGAGAGGCTCTTTATCTCATTCTTTATTTACAAAATGATTTTTTCGTAACAAGTACTAAAATACATAACTTTGGATATCTACTAATATAGTGATATTGTTTCATTCCTTTCTTAAGTTGTTTATGTAATAACTGACATTAATAGATTTCCTAACATCTACTAATCTTAAGACTACATAAGGTGTTTTTCCTTTAATACAGTGTTAAGTTGTATTTGCTCAAATTTTATTTAGAATCTCACATATATGTTCATGGTGAAAAGGTTCAACTATATTTGCATTATTTTTGTTATTTTGGTATCAGGGTTTTTGCTCAACTCATAGAATTAGTTGGAAGATCTGAAAATTTTAAAATAAAATAAGAGTTATAGCTTCCTTGAAGGGTAGGTAGAATTTACAATTTCCATGTTGTATTTAATTGTTGTTTTACTTGTGTTTCGCCTAACCTCATATATAAGTTCCTTCAGCTTAGAGAGCAGGTCCTGAACCTCTGTATATATAAAACTTAGCACAGAATTTGCCAAATAGCAGATATTCTGTGAATTTATATTCAGTGAATTAACAAAGTGATATGGTTGGTAGATTATTTGGATCTGACCAAGAACAAATAAAAAAAGAAAAAGCTTTCTCTAAACTCCAGATACATTTTCTCCAACAATACATTATCCCTCTGTTTTATGACAAAATCAACATCTGGGAAGATTTTTCTTGTAACAATATTGTTAGCTGGATGCTATCCTCCAACTCCTATGGAATTTTTTGCTTTCTGTATCAGCTAATTTCTCATGTTTATTATTCCTACTCTGTTAAATAAGTGTCCCATACAGTTCAGAGAGAAGCCTAGTCTATTCAAACAGCAAGTTAGACCACTGTGCCATACAGGCAGCCAACCTGTGTCAATTCGAAGTTCAATCATCCCAGGAGGGCAACAAAATCATTAAACTGCTGAAAATGAGGACTAGTGGGACATAATAATATTACATGCAAAATATTTAATAAGAAGAGCTCATCATGTGCAATTCAAACAGCAGTATTTTGTTAAAAGTCCATGTTCTGCAGCTTCCTAAACATCTCTTCAATTTGACTTTCACTCAGTTTTCCAAGTCTTGAACATTACAGTCTACAGCCACACAGTAAACATTAAAATGTTAATTTAATCTTTTAAGAAATTATAGACTTCCAGAGAAAACATTAAGATAGAGAAGGCAACCAAATTTTGCATATAGAAAAAGCTGTAAAATGCTTTCATAGCGCTGAAAATCTCTACCTGGGCTCCGCCTTTTCAAAAACAAAGGAACTGAAAAAAATAGTGGGACTATAATGAATGCACATATATTTGTTCCTTCTGTTTTGGAGATGAACCCTTAGTGTTTTTATTTCTATTACGAACAATTGACATTTTTAGCATACTCTCAAAAAATAAAAACATGAGGAAAGCATTTAATATTTAAAACATTTCCCTAACTTTTTCTACCATGCATTTTTCTTCTATTGTACATACTGAGCTCTTTTTCCTTTTAGACTGCTTAAGCTCTTTCTATGAATAGGTGATGTCTTCTTTATCTTGGTCTCTTAATATACCTAACCTAGGGTCATGTACAAAGAAAAAAATTCTATATACATATTTGAAATTAAAACTTTTTTTCCCAGAAATATACCAATGTAAATGATGACATTCAGAGACCAAATTAAACAGAAAGTTTAAAAGTTAAGCTAGGGCCTAACAAACCACATAGGAAATATGCTTGACCATGCAAACTTTAAATAATACACTACTTTCCCTATAATGTAAATATTCCTCACTGGCTTGGTCATCTCATTTGTCATTATCCAACCCTTTTCTCCAAGTACTTAAATGTTTCCACAAATTCTCTACTCCCCCTGTCTGGATCTGAAGTTCTGGAAGTTAACATTACTAATTAGAAACTATAGATAGTTCTAAGTATAGGTTTATGTAGTTTTTCCAAATGTAAGAAATTTTCATAATATGCTGAACTTTAAAAATCCTGAGGAAAAAAATACTATGCATTGGCATAACAAGCAGATTTGAAGCAAATGAAGTCAGTTAGGAAGTTTCAGAACTTTACAAAATCCTTAAATAGACATTTCTCCCCAATCTTTTCTTTGGTGATTAAGGTTCACTTCATAAAGATTGAAGTCAAGGGAATTATTCACATATATACTTAGTGCTATTTAAACATTTGGCTGACAAGCTTTCTCACTATATTTTTCCACATTATAAAGTGCCCCCAAGCATTGTAGTAATTTCTCCCCTTGGAATATATAAATTGCCTTATATAAACTCTGACTATTGTTGCTGAGTTGGGCTTTAGGATTTTTCTCTTGGGGCACTATAATAAGCTAAGCACCTATATTTGTCTTAGAAATCATTGTCCAACCACATAAGCCTCCACTATGACAAACCCCACTATGGCTCTTTGTCTAACCTTAATGGAAAAAAAAAATTTAAAAATCATATTAGCTTATTCCTACATAGAAATAAATTATTATTATTTCAGGAAAATATGGTTCTTATAGGCAAAAGTATCATATCAAATAAACCACACTTCTATAAATACTTTTTCAACTCTCTATAGCTTTTATTAGAGATTCTGTCACTTAATTTATTGAATACCAGGTTGAGAGTTGGTGATAAGCCAAATGGTGACTAATTAACTGGATGTTGAAAGAAATAGGGACAAATATTTTGTTGAAGAAATTATGAGTAGGAGAGAATTCGATAGATGGAGAGCAGGATACATTACTCAGGATATTCAGTTACTCTTACTTTGCCCTAACAGCAGGAATACACTAAGTGAGACTGGAGCATCAAGAGTAGCAAAGTGTTAATTGTACAAATACATTAGTTGTCAACACAGATACATTCCTACAGAGCAGGACATATTAAATTATTTTGCCTGCAACTTACTCAATGGTAACGTGTAGGAAAAATTCACTAAGAAGCAAAAGGAATAGAAATAGCTTAGATTTGAACATATTGATTTCACATGCTTCACTTTGTATTTCTCTATGGATCTGGAGTAACAGTATTCTGTGAAAAATGTCCTAGCTCACCAGAACCACAGTCCTCTTAGAACTGGAGTTAGGATTATATATTTATTTTCTGAGCTGCTGGATAAGTGTCATGAAAACAGAAACAGCAATTGCTATGTTTATTTCTTCTCCCAAACCACACTGCCCACACTCAGAAGGGACTCAATGAATACTTGTTGAATAAATAAATAGGTACATTAAAATGCAGTCGATGAGTTGCATTATTTTGTATGTGTTTTTGGATTAAGACAAAAGAAAAGCAAACACTAAAAACGTTGATATAAATTTAAAATAGACATTTCAAAAACTATTTTTCAGCTAGAAAGCTAAATTTCCAGCTGGATCATAACTAAGTAGTAAATCTAACTTGTGCAAATAGGCTTAGTAATTCAAATATAGGCAGCACAATTGTGTGAATAGCATCATTATGATCTTTTCCCTTTTTCCTTACTCACATTTAGTAAACTATCAAATTACATTCTGGCATGCTCCAAATAATGGAAGAATGGTGTAGCCAAAGAACATGCCATTTGTTACTGAATTTGAACATTCTGATAAAATCTCAAACTCCTTAGTAAGTCCCAGAGCAGCAGAAGTACTAATATAAAAAAATGAAACAGTTGTAAAGCGTCATCATGCCAAGCTGTGTTAAGATGAGATTTTACGAATCTTTAAATTAAAGAAATAACAGCATTATAATTAGGAGCTACTTAATTCAGTTAAGCATGTACTCTCTAGACTAATAAATTACTTTTTGAGAGAGAACCATAGTACATTTGGATGATAAAGTAAAATTAATTAACTCAGTTTAACAGTACACAAAGATTTCAAACGCAAAAAGTACAATGTTACCTGAGCATGAGCCAGAAACTCAGTTTTCCAGAAGCAGATCTAGATGATAGCTGTAATTCATGTCATTTTATGACATTTCATGGAACATTTGGTCATTATGACATTTATGATGCAATGAAATAGGCCATAAAATGCTATTAAGTGTTTGGGAACAAAAGACATTCATATTTGTGATGGGCATTTTAGTTTCAATCAAGACATTACTATGCTAAATCAAAACTCAACATTTTAATATTAAAGTTTTAGTTTAGGTTTCTTTACTTTACCTTCCTCCCTCCCAATTCTTAACTTTTCTTCCTCTCCTCTCTTCATTCTCTTATTTCTTTCTGTAAATTAGGTTAGTAGTACAGGATTTTAGGTTTAAAAATAGATTTTTTTTCATATTTTCTATTTCAGTATTTCTAGAGTGTAAAAAAGCTAAAATATTAGTCTATATGAATAAAATAGTAAATCTAGAAATTTCAAAATACCTGACAGTCAGTTCATTTGTGTATATCTTATGCTCAGATAAAATGTGGAACCTGCAGAATTTCTAATAGTAAGTGATGACATGTTTTCTTCTAAATTTGGTAATATTATTTCCTGAAAACTTATTTTAGCAGCTACTGCAAGATTTTTCAAATGTCCTTGTCCTTGTTGAAGTAAGTGTAAAATTAATTCAAAAATGTTTTCCAAGAAATAGATTTAAAATGCAAAAATATTCATTTTAAGAGGAGAAAAACAAATATATGATAGATAGCATTTTTATTAATAAGGCTTGGCTATTATATTAGATCTTGTTTCTTATTTGTTTCCATTAGTATTTACAAAGTCAGAGTATAACTTGAATATTGAAGTTTGGTATACAATTCATTAGTACCAAACTTTCAAAATGCAATAAGCCATAATGCTTAATCAAATGTACTAGTATTAGTATCCACCTGCAAAATTTGAAGACAAATAAGAGGTTTGCTATTATCACCAAGAATTCATTATGCCAAACTTGCAATTTTATGTTTTTCCACAAAAAAAATGTTAACTCCCTTACCAAACACATACAAACTACTCTACTATACAATCACTCTATACTTTCAGCATTGGGGTGAAAGATAAAGACAGTGTTATTTAAAATATTTCAGATATTAATGAGAAAAAGATATTGAATTCTTTAAAAATTTCACATTACCTTATATGTACTCTTCAGATTAATAAATTAGTGTTTGAGAGAGAACCATAGTATATTTGGATGATAAAGTAAACAAATATAGTGGTGCATAAAATCAGGAACATGAATAGTCTATATAATAAAAGCCCAATATGCTAAGTGTCCATTCGACCAGTCAACCGTTCAACCTATCAAAGCATAGTAAGCTAATGAGATGCTAAAGCCATTCAACTGCTTGCTATGACGTGCACTGACAACCAGGGGGCAGACACTCTGACCAGTATGTTAGCTTTCTGCTGGGTTTGGCCGATTGAGACTGAGCAAGATGGGCCAGCCCTTCCATGGTCCCTCCCCAGCTGGCCAACCTTCCTCAGGGACTGGGCAAGATGGCCCTGATCGATCCCAATTGCAGGCTGGGTGAAGGGACTCCACCCTTGCATGATTTTGTACACTGGGCCTCTAGTAGTATTAATAAAGATGTTATTAAAAGAATAGAATTACTTTTACTCTTCCATGTATTAGAACCACATTGCATTTATTTGCCATTTCATTTAATCTTCATAGCAAATTTTTAGTATTGATATCATGCCTATCTTACAGAGGTGGAGCTTCAACTCAGTTAGTGGTGATAGAGCTGACAGTTGCTGAGTATAGAGTTAAAATCTAGATCTGGCTAATACCAAATTTCCTGTTTTGTTTTTTTCTTTTTGTCATAATTTTTATCTCTTTCTGTTGGTATTTGTAGTCAAAGACTAGAATAAGTCATAGGGATGGGGGGGAGCAAAAAACGCTTTATTAGAAGATATCAATTTTATTTTTTTTATTAAAAAATAAACTGGTCCCATGTTGGCTATATCATTCTGAATGGAACCATGTCACTCATAAACACTCTCTGATTCAGGTTCACCTAATATATATATATATATATATATACACACATACATATATACTTGTCAAAGCCTAAGTGACCGAACAACTGAATGACCGGTCAACCAGTCACTGTGATGTGCACTGACCATCAGGAGGCAGATATTAAATGCAGGAGCTGCGCCCTCATGGTCTGTGTACTCCCACAGCAGGAGCACCGCTCAGCTGACCAATGGGCAGCAGACACCAGGCTCATGACTGGCAAGCACAGCTGTGGTGATGAGAGCCTTTTGCACCTCTGTGGCAGCGGTACTGAGTAGCGGGTACTGAGTGGGGAAAGCGGCAGGCACAGCAGGGCTAGGATGAGAGGGAGCAGAGCAGCGCCCAGCCCAGGCTGGAGCTCTTCCCCAACAGCCTGCTGCATACCGCACCCTACTAAATCCCTCAGGAGACGTTGGGCCAAAACCAGCAGTTCAACATCCCCCAGGGGGTTTCAGATTGCAAGAGTGAGCAGACCAGTCTGGGGGACCCCAATGGTGCATAAATTTATGCACCCGGTCTCTAGTTGATTAATAAAATTTATATGCCTACATTCTCCTAAATGCCTGCAAGTACATTAACTTGTTTTATTCCTTGAGAAAATTCTCTAAGGATTGCATTACCCCATTATATAGGTAGGAAAATAGGCCTAAGAATCTTGCTCAAGGTCATGTAGAGATTAAGTTTGAGAACAAGGCTTTGAATCTAAATTATCCTACTTCCAGTCAAGAATTCTATGAATAAAGTCAGGTTTATGTCTTTCTTCTCAATCTTTATTTTATTTGCCTTATTGGATTAACAAAGACATTCAGTACAATATTGAAAAAGAGTGATAAGAGGGGACATCCTTGCCTTGAACTTAGTAGGAAAACATTGAAGCTTTCAGCATTGAAAATAGTGTTAGCTATAGGTTAAGTTTTAGCAAGTTGGGAATGACTCCTACACTTCAGTTTACTGGGTTTTAATAATTAATTAATGTTGGATTTTGTGAAATGGTTTTTCTATATCTACTGATCTGATCATGTGATTTTTCTCCTTTAGTCTATTGATAGGCTAGAGCATAGTAATTGATTTTCTAATGTTGAACCACTCTTGCATATCTGGGATAATAGCTACTTGTTATGGTGTATAATTCTTTTAATATTTTTTATTTTTATTTTTTCTTATGTACTCATTTTTCTTTGTTGCTTAAAGTATTACAGATATCCCCTTTGTTTATTTGTTTTTTTCCCATTGACCCTTCAATCCTGCTGCACCCCCCTTACAGGCCTTCACTGTTTTATTGTCTGTATCCATATCTATAATAATGAAAGGGTAATATGCTAATTGGTCCAGACATCTTCCAGACGTCATTCTGGATATCCTTTCTGATAAAGTCAGGGTTGAAGAGAAACCAGTCCGGTCCCGAGTGCCTGCCAGCAACCAGATGAGGGAAGCCCATGTGGATGCCGGAGGGAAGCCATTGCTGTAGCTGCAGGCACGAGAAAGGCCTACTCTTACACAAATTTTCATGCATTGGGCCTCTAGTATGCATGTAAGTTTACCTGGAAATCACTCCCCACACAGCCCCCAACCCCTGCCTTTACTCTGAACATCAATTTGTTCCATGCTTCTATGTCTCTGGACCTATTTTGTTCATCCATTTATTTTTTTAATATATTCTACATAGAGTGAGATCATGTGATACTTGTTTTTCTCTGGCTGGCTAATTTTGCTTAGCATAATACTTTCCTGGTCCCTCCTTGCTATTGCAATTGGTAAGTATTCTTTCCTTTTTACAGTTGCATCATATTCCATTGTGTAAATGTATCAAATGTTATATTGCTGAAATTATTGCAGATCTCTTCTTTATTTTCACATTGAACCCTACCCCTGCATTCTCCCTCCATATTTTGTTGAGGATTACATCTATGTTCATGAAAGATATTGGTCTTATAGTTTGGGGTTTTTTCTTGTAATTTTTTTCTGCTTTTGGTACGAGCATAATGCTGCACTCATACAATGAGTAATAAAATGTTTCCTCTGTCTCTGTGCTCAGAAAGAAAAGATAGTAAATTGTTATAATTTTTCCTTAAAACTTTGGTAGAATTTATCAGTGAAACCATATAGTTCTGTTGTTTTTTATTTTGAAAGATTATTAAGATTGAATCAATTTTTTCAATAGACATAGGCTTGTTCAGATCTTCTATTTCTTCTAGTGTGAGTTTTTGCATGTTATGTCTTTCAGGGAATTAATCCATAATATCTGTTTCTCAAATTTGTGGGCATAGAAATTATCATATTATTTCTTTATTATATTTTTTATTCCCATGAGATCTGTAATGATATTAGTAGTATGAGATTTTTCTCTTTTTTCTTAGTTAGCCTACCTAGAGGCTTATCAATTTTATTTATCTTTGAAAGAACCAGCATTTGGTTTCATTGACTTTCTCTATTGATTTTTCCTTGTAATATTCTTTGATTTCTGCCTTAGTTCTTATGTCTTTTATTCTGTTTAATTTAGATTTAATTTTCTCTTCTTTTTCTAGTTTTCTAAGATGAAAATTTAGATTATTGATTTTAGATATTATATATATATATATATATATATATATATATATGGATCTTGTATCATGATCCACTCAGATAATCTCTGTTTTTTAAATGAGGCACTCAGATAATTAACATTTAAGTTGCTTTTTGCTACAGTTGGGTTAGTAAATACCATACTCACTTCTGTTTTCTATTTGTGGCCCTTGTTCTTTGTTTCTGTTTTGTCTTCCATTTTTTTTCTGCCTTTTGTAGTTTTAATTGAGCATTTTATATGATTTCATTTGCTCTCCCTTTTTTTTTTTTTAGCATATGAGTTATACTTTTTAGTGGTTTCCATAGTGTGAAAATACATATTTACAACTAATCCAAGTCACTTTCAAATAATACTATACCACCTCATAGATATTGTGAGTACCTTGTAATAACAGTAACACTAATTTCTTTCCCCCGTCAGTTCAATCATTGCTTCTTTTTATTTTACATATCTATATTATAAAAACCCAGTAGTTGTAACGCCATAATGACCAAACAACCGGTCACCAGGAGGGCATGGAGCACCTCTTGGTCCCTCCCCTGGTCCCTGAGAGGGAGTGATGGCAGGGTAGGACTGGAAACTGTTGAGTGGCAGTGGCCAGGGAGAGTTTCATGGAGCAGTCCAGGGGTGGGGAGGGAGCCTTGTGGATCAGTCGCAGAGTTGGGGGAGTTTAGTAGAGAAGTTGTGGGGTGGGAGGACCCTCACAGAGCACTCACTGGCAGGGGGAGTTTCTCAGAGCAGTCACAGGACTGGGGGAGTTTTGTGGAACAGTTGCAGGGTAGAAGGAGTTTTTTGGAACAGTGATGGGGCAGCAGGAGACTCATGGAGCAGTGGTGAGGCGGGGAACCACACGGAGCAATCTAGGGGTAGTAGCTACGAGCATTGTGAAGTGTCCCAGGTGGGGAGCTTCACATAGCGTGGCAGGGTTGCAGAGGCCATGCGATGGAGGGGTGGAGAAGGGATCACCAGCTGCGGGGAGGCACAGGGAAGGGGAAGTTAGCCACTGGACCCAAAGAGGGAGCTGGCCCTTGGCTGCCTTGGGAAAGGTGCCACATCTACTACCACCCATCACCAGTTCCCCATCCCAGCCCTAGGCCTGAAGGCCCCAGCAGGGTTGAGATAGGAGTCAACCGTCGCTGGACCATACTTGCACATGATTTTGTGCACTGGGCCTCCAGTATATAAGAACACACAAGCAGGTATACACATTAGACATGTACATAAATACCTTGTTTCTATAATTATTCTGAATGAACTCTTGTCCATCAGATCAATTAAGAATAAGAAAATAAAAGATTTTACTTTACCTTCACATATTGCTTCTTCTTGTAGATCCAAGATTTTGACTCATCGTTTTTCTTTTCAATAAAACACTACTTTTTAACATTTCTTACAAGGCAGATTCACTGGAAACAAATTCCTTTCACTTTTGTTTGAGAAAAGTCTTACGTCTTCACTTTTGAAAGATAATTTCATAAGTATAGAATTCTAGGTTGATGATTTTTTCTCTTTCAATACTTTCTTATTGCATGCTGTTTGAGATGTCAGATGTAATTCTTTTCTTTGTTTCTGTATAGATAAGGTAACTTTTCTGTCTTCTTTCATGAGTTTTTTTTTTATCATTGATTTTTCTGCAATTGAAAATGATATGCCTAGGTGTATCTATTTCCTATATTCTCTTGTCTAATGACATTATAAACCCAGCTAGGAAACAAAAGTGCATATTTCCAAGAATCCATGCCGTTGCTAAAGTTTTATTGATTGGAAAGAATTAATAGTATTTGTGAATTTGTATTATTAAACTACAAGAGGCCCACTACATGAATTCATGCATGGGAGGGGTCCCTAGGCCTGGCTAGCAATCAAGGACAATCAGAGTCAGGATGATTGGGGCCTGCCAACTGGGTGGAAGGATGGGAAAGGGATCACAGGCCAACAGGACCTGCCAGCTGGGAGGAAAGGGGAAATTGGCCCCTGGCCCCAAAGAAAGGTGCCACATTGGCCACCACCTACCACCAGTTTCCCATCCCAGCCCTGGGCCTGCAGGCCCCAGCAGGGTCGAGAGAGGAGGTGACAGTCGCCAGGGCAAGCACAGAAGGAACAGACACCAGAAATGGGAGGTTGACTGTGGGAATGCACTGACCACCAGGAGGCAGCTCCTGCGTTGAGCGTCTGCCCCCTTGTGGTCAGTGTGCATCATAGTGAATGGTTGACCAGTTGTTCTGGTTGTTCTAATCATTTTGTTATAACAGTCACTCAGGTGTTTATACATAGTATATAGATATTAGAATGTGTAGTGCCAGTGAAGTTGAATATATGGAATTTTGTGCCCTAACATTTTTTAAATATTTATATACAGTAAAATTCACTATTTATGGTATAAAGTTTTATAGGTTGTAATAAGTACACAGTCATGTATCCACCACCACAGTCATAATACTTACCAGTTCCATTACTCTTCAATTTTTCTTTGTGGCCCATTTATTGTCAACCCCTTCCCCAATCCTAAATCCCTATAAAACATTGATGTGTTCTAATCTCTATAGTTTTGTATTTTCAAGAATGTTATATAAATGGAAACATAATATATAACCTTTGGATGTATAATATTTTTCACTTAGCAAAATGTATTTGACATATGTTGAAATTAAGGCATGATGTAATATTTTTTTTATTGCACCTGATATTATAAGGTTTTTTAATTATGCTAATAATATATATGCATATCTTGTGGGCTTTTAAGACTCATTTCCCTAATTCCCAAAAGTGTTGAATATCTTTTCATATGCTTATATGTCTTTAAAATATATTTTGTATGCATGCATATTAGCATAACCAAAGAATACAGACATTGGGGAGGAGGAGGCTTGGCTGGGGGGCGGGGAGGGTTGTCAATTGGGAAAAATGGAGACATATGTAAAATTTTAGACTATATATATATATATATATATATACATATATATACATGTATATATATATGTGTGTATACACACACACACATATATACATATATATGTATATATTTGTTGGTACAGTGTCTATTCAGAATTTTTGCTCAAGTTTAGATTGTGGGTTTTCTTTTTATCTGAAAATCTAAGGGCTTTATTAAGTGATTCATAAATCTCATGAGTTGGGAAGTATTTTTAAATTCTTTGATTTTTATAAATTTTCCTATATACAAATCCTTGGTCAGAAATATGATTTGCAATTTTTATTTTTTTAGTTCTGTGTTTGATCTCTTTATTCCCTCAACAATTCTTTTACAGGAAAATGTCTTAATTTTGATGAAGTCTAATTTATCAATTTTTCTTTAATATCACATGCTCTTGGTGTCTTATGTAAGAACTCTAATTAACCCAAGATAATAAATATTTTGACTTAACTTTTTAAAAAGATGAAGTAGGTGTTGAGGTCCCTTTTTTAAATATGAATATGTGATTGATAAAGAACCATTTATTGAAAAGACTATCCCCTTTCCATTGAATTGTCTTTGTACTTTTGTCATAAATCAATCAATTTGAGCGTCTATTTCTGGATTATTTGCTCTATTCTATTGATTTATGATTCTATACTTTAACCAATAACAGCATTGCCTTGATTAATGTAACTTTGTTCCAAGTCTTAAAATCAGGTAATATGAGTATTCAAAATTTATTCTGAATGGGAAAGAACATACAGATTGCATTCAGTGTTATATGAGCCAATTCTAGAGGTAACACACTTTATATCATTGTCAAAATTTAGTCACGTGGTTACACCTGATTTCAAGAGAAGCTTTCTTGTAAAAGGGAGGAAGAGCAAACAAATTTGGTAAATAGTTTCTGCAACAGAGATCAATAAATATTCTGTTTCATTTTTAGTTACAAGACAGTCAGTATAAATAAATTTTACTCAATCTTTGCTTTCCAATCTGATCTTTTATTTTCTTTAGAAAAACTTTATGAAACAGTGCCATGTCCCTAAGTTCTAAGATTGTTTTCTCCTATTTCTTCTGCTTTATTTCTACCTCTCAAAAATCTTACATATTACTCATAGGTTGCCTCAAATGTCACATACTAAAGAGATATTCTAATGATATATATGACTTCTTTCTCTGGACCTCCATAACACTTCATTTATATTAATAAGGCTGTGTTTATAAATTTTATTATTTTCATAATTATTAATATGACTTC
Source organism: Lasiurus cinereus (assembly GCA_011751065.1). NCBI lineage: Eukaryota > Metazoa > Chordata > Mammalia > Chiroptera > Vespertilionidae > Lasiurus > Lasiurus cinereus. Next base: position 1,887,698 of record JAAGEH010002534.1, read on the forward strand.
ATCTAGTTTTATAGCCCTTTAAGAGAATGATCATAGCTTGTAAATATGTTATATTTATTGCTGTATTCCTAACATAAAAAATCAGTAAACATTTGTTTTATTGTTGATAGTTCAGCCAAATGGCCCTAACATTCTTAGTGAATTAAATTGAAGTCATTATCAGGCCAAAGCTCAAATGAAAGAACATCAGAATTCATATGGCATTTTGCTACTGTGAATTTCTCTGTTAAGGGTCAAAGTACTGCTCTCTAAATTATAACCCCTAAATCTGTCAGGGGTTAGGGAAAGTGGCTAGAGAACAGGAGGGCAGGAAACTGACTTCCAAAACCTAGACCTCTGGTTATCCTCATGGCCATGATTCTTAAAAGAACACTAGTTTGTCATTGAAAAAGAAGGAAAGAAATTCATACATCTATTACTTTCTATTTTTTTGTTTATCATAGCCCAGTAGAATTTTTCAAAGAGAGTGGAAGGAAGGGCAGGAACAAGAAAGAAAAAAAAAGAATAAGGGGAATAACCATGAGCCTAAGGTGATTTGAAATGTTCTTTGACTTACGTAAGTCAAGTGAATGTCAAAGTAATAACAAAGAGAGAAGCATTTTATGGTTATAAATTTAATTAATTAAATTAAGAAGTGCAATTTCATTAATTAATTTAGACTACAACAATCTAAGAGAACTACTGGGCATTCTAAGCATTTTTTGTATCTCATTTCCATTAAAGATGGTCCCTGCCAACTTTGATTTCCACCATATACTATTGTGGACACTACTTAGAGACAACCAGTATTAGTATATTATTAACAATTTAATGTATATCATATCAAATAACTATCATATAGTTATTTTAATTTTAAGTAAATATTTTATTTTTTTATAAAAATTTCTCCAGGAACAATATAGCTTAAAACTATTTCTAAGTTGATACATACGTCATTTTAATTGCTACAAAATATTAAATTATATAAAGAACTAAAATTTATTTAAATGCTATTTTTAAGTATTACTATAAGTATAATAATCATTATTATTATTATTAACATCTTGTATGTATATATGATATATGTGTGTGTGTACACACACACACACACACACATACACTAGAGGCCTGGGGCATGAAATTCATGCATGGGGGTGTGTGTCCATCAGCCCAGCCTGCACCCTCTCCAATCTGGGACCCCTAGAGGGATTGGGCCTAACTGGGCAGTCAATCCCTCTCACAATCCAGAACTGCTGGCTCCAAGTTGTTGCCTGCCTGCCTGTCTGATTGCCCCTAACCACTTCTGCCTGCCAGCTTGATTGATGCCCAACTGCTCCCCTGACAGCCTGATCACCTCTAACTGCCCTCCCCTGATGGCCTGTTCACCCCCAAGTGCCCTCCCTTGCTGACCTAGTCACCCCCAACTGTCCTCCCCTGCAGGCCGGGTCACCCCAAATTGCTCTTGCCTGCAGGCCTGGTCATGCCCCCCCAACTGTCCTCCCCTGCAGGTCTAGTCCTTCCTAACTGTCCTCCTCTGCAGACCTGGTGCCCCCCAACTGCCCTCTCCTGCTGGCTATCTTATGGTGGCCATCTTGTGTCCACATGAGGTGGCCATCTTGTGTGTTGGAGTGACAGTCAATTTGCATATTACTATTTTATTAGGTAAGATATACAAATGTATACATGTAGATACATAGGTATATATATTTAACTAACTATACCTTTAGGGGAAAAAAAAGTCAATGAAGTAGAATTATTGACTCAAATGGTATAATAGTCAGAATGTACTAACTGGTATAACAACCCAAATATTCAATGACTTAACACAATAAATGTTTTTCTTGGTCACACAATAGTCTCCTGAGTAAAGAAAGTCTTCTGATTTTCTTTCTGCATCCAGGGTAAAGATTTTTCCATCAGTATGTCCACCATTTCTATGAACTCTCTTTCAGTTTAGCTTCTTAACTTTTTGCTATTATTTTAAAGCTAAAGTGTCTTTATGTCCACTGTAAATTATTTTCTTAGTTCTGCCAATTCACTTTCATGCCAACTTGTTTGACTCACAACTATGAAAGTGGACAATGATCACTCTTAACTCATACAAAGTTAATAGAATAATTAAGTATCATATTTTTATGAGATTATTTGCATCAGTCATCTATCTCTATGTAACAAACCTCCTAAAACTTAGTACAGTGGAACCTTGGTTCTGAAGGCTGTTTGAGAAGCAATTTATTTGAAAACGAAATCATTTTTTTTCCTTTAGAAATAATGTAAATTGAATTAATCCATTCCAAACCCACAATTTCATACTTATATATAGTACATGTCTAATGTACTATCTAATCTATAAATACTTCTTTTCTTAAAATTATTGAACCACCTCCAACTGGCCTTAAAAGAACCACTTTCAGCACTTGTTTTAGGGTTGTTTTTCAAGAGGTAGGATGCAGCATCTTCCTTTTTCATATATCACTGCTTTGGAAATGCTGTCACCACCTAGCTGCTTTTCCTTTATCCAAATCAACTACCTGCGATCATTGCTTCTTTCCCAGCCTTAGCAAAATTCACACTCTTGATGGCCTCCTTAATGTTTTAAAATTGTGCTAATTGTCTATTTAGTTAGCAACAAAGCATTCTCTCCTTTTATGTTGCCTGAGAGATGCTTTTTGTCATGCCAAGGTATCAGCATGGAAGGCTTGTCAAGTCAGGTCCAAAACTGAAGTTTGATTCCGCAACTTACATAGATATTTTTCTGTGAACAACTTGGTCCAGAACAGAAGTGTTCAAAATGTGAGATGTTTGAGAACTGAGGTTTGGCTATAGTTTAAAATAACACTTATTTTATTTGCTCATGAATCTGCAATAGTGGCAGAGCCATGGTTCTTCATTGCTCTCTGCAATATTCAACAAGGTAACTTAACTAGAAGCGGGAGAATCCACTTTCATGAGGATGGCTCATCCATATGGCTGGCAATTAAGTGTTGAGTATGAGCAGGGAACTTATCAGAATTGTGGTCCAGGAGGTCTTGGTTCTTCTCTATGTAGACCTTCCCATTAGTTTGTTTGTGCTTCCTCACAGCATGGTGACTAAGTTCCAAGAGCAAGTAGTTAAGAAAATCAATCGAGAGATATCACTGTTTATTACTGACTCACTCAAATGTCATATAGCCTAACTTTTACCATAAACATAGTCACATCCAGATTCAAGGAGAGTGAATGTAGATCTTACCTCCACTGGAAAGAATGTTAAAGTCACATTGTAAGAAGAGAATGTGGTTTTGGAATTAAGCTTATGCTAGCCTCCTGGAAAGAACTTGGGAGTATTCCTTCCTCTAGGATTTTTTGAAATAGTTTGAGGACAATAGGTGTTAGTTTTTCTTTGAATTTTTGGTAAAACTCTCCTGTGAAACTATCCAGACCCGAAGTTTTGTTTGCTGGGAGTTTTTTTTTATTAATTGTTTATTAGTAGTTATCAATCTATTCAGGTTTTCTGATTCTTCCTGATGTGTTCTGAAAGAATGTATTTTTCTAAGAATATGTCCACTTTGTTCAGGTTGTCCAGTTTGTTGGTATATAGTTATTCACAGTATTTTTTTATGATCCTTTGTATTTCTGTGGGGCCAGTTGTTACTTTCCCCCTTTCATTTCTGATTTTGTTTATTTGGGTCCTCTCTCTGTTTCTCAATGAGTCTGTTTGTTTCTTGATGAGTCTGGCTTAGGTTCATCAATATTATTTATATTTTCAAAGAACTAGCTCTTGATTTTGACAAAGGAGGCAAGAGCATACAATGGAGTTAGGGCAGTCTTTTCAATAAATGGTTTTGGGAAAATTGGACAGGTACATGCAAAAAAATGAAACTAGACAACCAACTTACACCAAACACAAAGATAAATTCATGAAACCATAAAAATCTTAGAAGAAACCATATACAACAAAATCTCAGACATCTTTCTTAGCAATATATTGACCAATACATCTCCTAGGGCAAAGGTATTAAGTTGAAAATAAATAAACAAGATTACATCAAAATAAAAAGCTTCTGTACAGCAAAAGAAACCATGAACAAAGCAAAAAGAGAGCCCACTGCATGGGAGAACATATTTGCCAATGACACATCTAATAAAAGGTTAATTTCCAAAATATATATGAAACTCATACAACTCAGCAAAAGGAAATCAAACAATCCATTTAAAAAGTGGGTAAGGGACCTAAATAGACACTTCTTCAAAGCAGACATACAGAAGGCCAAGAGACATATGAAAAAATGCTCACAGTCACTTATCATGGGAGATATAAAAATTAAAACAATAATAAGTATCACTTCACACCTTTCAGAATGGCTATCATCAACAAATCATAAAATGACAGGTGTTGACAAGGATGTGGAGAAAAGGGAACCCTAGTGTACTATGGGAATGCAGACTGCTGTGGCCACTGTGGAGAAGAGTATGGAGTTTCCTCAGAAAATTAAATATGAAACTCCCATTTGAACCAGTGACCCCACTATTAGGATATATCCTAAAAATAGTAGAAACACCAATCAGAAAGGACATATTCGTCCCTATGTTCATAGCAGCAATATTTATAATAGCTAAGATTTGGAAATAGCCCAAATGCTGATCAGCAGATGAGTGGACAAAAAAACTATGGTACATCTACACAATGGAATACTATGCAGCTGTGAAATAGAAAGAACTCTTACCATTTGCAGTAGCATGAATGGACCTGGATAGTATTATACTAAGTGAAATAAGCCTGTAAGAGGAAGACAAATGTCACATGATCTTACTCATATGTGAAATTCAATAAACAAAATAAACTGATGAACAAAATAGATCCAGAGACATAGAAGCATGGAACAGACACACTAATATCAGAGGGAAGGTTGGAGTGGGGGCTGGATGGGTAGTGATTAACTGGGGAACTTATGTGCACATATGCATAGCCCACGGATACAGACAATAGTGTGATAAAGGCCTAGGAGAGGCAGGTGTGGAATGGAGGGGGTCAATGGGAAAAGTAAAAAAGGGGACATCTGTAATACTTTCAACAAACAAGGTAATTTTTTTTAAAAAAAGAATGTGGAATGGCAGGTATTGTAGCTACTTTTGGAAAATAATATCACTCATGTTATTAAAATAATATAATTAAAAGCCTTGGTCTCAGGTCTATAATACTCAGGAGAAATTTCAGTGTGAAAATATATCCATCAGTGTTTATTTCTCCAGTTTTCTCTTTTGTTGTCTATTGCTATAAAATCAGAAATTATTTAAATAAAATATTTTTTTAAATATATGTTTATGTTTTCATTGATTTCAGAGAAAAGAAGGGAGAGGGAGAGAGATGAAAGAAATATCAATTATGAGAGAGAATCATCATAATTGATGATTCTTACATGACCCTACTGGGAATAAAGCCTGCAACCTGGACATTTTTCCTGACCAGGAATCAAACCATGACCTCCTGGTTTATGGGTCAATTATTTTGGCTGGGCAAAATAATTCCTTTATGAAATTATAATAAATATTATATGTATAAAATAATCAGTCAATCAAATTTCCTCAGAATCACTTACTTGAGTAGATTATAATGAGAAAACATAAATCTAGGTACACATAAAATCAAGTAATATACCTTCTGCTCTTTTGAAATCTATTTTATTTATTTATTTTTTAAATTAAATCTTTATTATTCAGATTATTACATTTGTTTCTCTTTTTTCCCCTCCATAGCACCCCTCTACCCAGCTTCCACCCTTCCCTCTGCCCTTACCTCCCTCCCATTGACCTCATCCATAGGTGTATGATTTTTGTCCAGTCTCTCCCTGTACCCCCCTCACCCCTTTCCCCCTGAGAATGATCAGTCCACTCCCTTTCTGTGCTCCTGATTCTATTATATTCACCAGTTTATTTTGTTGAACAAATTTTTAATTCACTTAATTTTTAGATTCACTTGTTGATACATATGTATTTGTTGCTCATAATTTTTTGGCTTTTACCTTTTTCTTCTTCCTCTTCTAAAAGAGTACCTTTCAGCATTTCATATAATACTGGTTTGGAGTTGATGAACTCCTTTAGCTTTTTCTTCTCTGTGAAGCTCTTTATCTGCCCTTCAGTTCCTAATGATAGCTTTGCTGTATAGATTATTCTTGGTTGTAGGTTCTTGCTATTCATCACGTTGAATATTTCTTGCCACTCCGCCTGGCCTGCATCGTTTCTGTTGAGAAATCAGCTGACAGTCGTATGGGTGCTCCCTTGTAGGTAATGAACTGTTTTTCTCTTGCTGCTTTTAATATTCTCTCTTTGTCTTTTGCTCTTGGTATTTTAATTATGATGTGTCTTGGTGTGGTCCTCTTTGGATTCCTTTTATTTGGGGTTCTGTGTACTTCCTGGACTTGTAAGTCTATTTCTTTTACCAGCTGTGGGAAGTTTTCAGTCATTATTTCCTTAAATACGTTTTCAGTATCTTGCTCTCTCTCTTCTTCTGGCACCCCCACTACTCTGATGTTGGTATGCTTGAAGATGTCCCAGAGGCTCCTTACATTATCTTCACATTTTTGGATTATTTTCTCTTCTTGTTTTTCCAGTTGAGTGTTTTCTGCTTCTTTATGTTTCAAATTTTTGACTTGATTTTTGCCTTCCTCTAGTCTGCTGTTAGGACTCTGTATGATATTTTTTTATTTCAGTCAGTGTCTCTAGTTGGTCCTTTTTCATCTCCTCTTGGGACTCGCTAATTTTATCCATCTTTTCTAGCATATTCTTGAAAAACTTTATAAGCGTGGTTTTGAACTCTATATCCAGACGTTTGTTTTTTTTCCTCCATTTCTTTTGTTTGTGATCCCTTCCCTTGTCTCGGCATTTTCACTATGCCGGGGAAACTTCTGTGTTGAATTCAGCCTTATGATACTAAACTTGCAAAACCGAAGAAGCCTCTGTTGAGCTTGGGATGGGTGGAGTCTCAGGGCTTAAGGGACCACCTTGCCTTCCAGTCGGCCCCACCCTCCACGGCCCCTGAGTCTCATGTGATTGAGTAATCGCTGGAGCGGTTCTTGTGCTTGCGCCTGCAATGCCTCTAGACCGCTGCCTTTCCGGCTCCCCTGTGCACCAGGACCACACGAGTCTAGGTCCCCAGGGTTTCACCGGAAACAGGGGCTTAGTGGAGTCAGAAGTGGCACAGTTGGGAGGGTCTGTCTCCCGCCCACTCGCGAAAGCCAGCGGCAAAATCAGCAGTCTGTCCTCTGCTCAGTGCCATGCGTGCCACCAGCCCTCTGATCTTTTGCGACTCCCCGAAATTTCCATGCACCTCTTCCTTTTCACAGTCCAAACTCCCCCTGTATGAGTTTCGGCTGGATCTGGGGTTTAGTGTCCTAAAATAAGGGGTTCAATGCCATTGGGAGTCTCCGTTTCCCTCCCGCCAGAGAAAGCCAGCCAGGTACTCTGGCACCCACTCTCTTAGCTCACGCGTCTTGGTACCTCAGCTTTTTGCAGCTCCTCTGGTTTTCTGTGAGGCCCTCTCTTTCCTTCTAGCTGTAGAACTTACACTCAGCCAGCTTTCCTGTGGTTCTGGATGATGTCCGTTCTGTCTTTTAGTTGTAGTTTTGAAATTGTTGTGCGAGGCAGCAATGTAGGTGTTTACTTATGCCGCCATCTTGGATTCCTCTCTCTATTTTATTTTTAATTGTGTACATTTTACATCTTTCTACTGATTTCTGTATGCTTTCTTCTTATAATATTTGAAAAAGTTTAATATTAATTAAGCATGCACAGAAGTTCTTTCTATTATTAAGTACAATAACCAAAATCATAGTGGAGAAAATATTTAAAGTAAATAAAATACATGTTAAAATAAGATAATTTTTTCATTGTTAAGAGGAGAATTCTAGCCAACACCAGCTTGGCTCAGTGGATAGAGCTTCGGCCTGTGGACTGAAGGGTCCTGGGTTCGATTCCGGTCAAGGGTATGCATCTTGGTTGCGGGCACATCCCCTTTAGGGGGCGTGCAGGAGGCGGCTGATCGATTTTTCTTATTGATATTTCTAACTCTCTGTCTATCTCCCTTTCTCTCTGTAAAAAAAATCAATAAAACATATTTTTTAAAAAGAGGAGAATTCTAAGTTTATTTTCCTAAAACAAACAAAAAGGACTGTGCAAAGATATTCATATCTAAAAGACAGAGTATAAGGTTTATTATTATTCTTGTTTGTATATCCCTATAATCAAATGTCTGATTATACTTATAGAGTGACAGATTACAATTAAAATTTCCAGATTATAATTAAGCTCTGCAAATAAGCTCTGATTCTGCAAAACAAATTTAGAATTCATATCTGTCAGGATTCTATTTTTGAGAATTTCTTAAATCTATTAAAAAATAAAACTCAACAACATTTGTATTGCTTAGAACTCACTGTCATAATCTATAAAAAATAAATTAGAAATGTTAAATTGGTACCATCTGAAAAATATGTAGTAAAATATACATGAAACCAATTTGGCTGAATTACAATGTGTTTAAGTAAAATATATTCAATACAATAACCAGTCTGGGAAATTTTATAGTCTACATGATGGATAACTTAACAGATATGTTTCACATTTCCATTGGTTTCCTTATGTCATATGTGAGCAGGAAAACTCAAGTTCTCAATTTAGCATATGGGCTGTCTTAACACAGGAACATAAAGAACATGGAATGTTAGGATTTTGCAATAATGTTGTGACAGTTCACTTACGGAAAAAAAAAAAAACAACAACAAAAACCTCAATTCTTTGGAATATAGCCAACATCCTAAGAGTAGGCAGCCAAAATAGACAAATGTAAACCCATAAGAGAGGCTCTCAGGCATTCAATCAGAAACAATTTATCATTATTTTAGGCAACATTTTATCCAGCTAGATTAGTGCTTTCCAAAAACAACAACAAAAGGCATATCAGCAGCAAGGGAGAATGTGGAAGGGAAAAGCAATCTAGTGAGTGTTTTATATGTCCCAGGAATCCTGTTACATATTTCAGACATGTTGTTCATTTAGTTCAATTATCCTCATTTTACAGGGAGAATAGTGAGTCTCATTTACTTTGACTAATCTGCTCACAGGTGAAATCCAGGCAAAAGCACAGGTCTGTCTGCCTCTGAGGCTCATTCTGTTTTCAGTGTAGGTATATCACTCTGTTTCCCCTGGGAGCAGAGGAGTGACTACTCTGGCAGGTGTACTGACCACAGCATGACTCCTGAAAGACTGACATCAAAAGAGAACTAAAACCTGCCACATTAAATGCTGAAATCATTCCGCAGGATTAAACACTGAGAACAAAATAACAGTCTGGAATCATTCGTTTAGAAGAAAGTTTTCAACGTATTTCAAAAGCCTCAATCTATTACAACCTGAAGGGATAACTAACAGTGATAATTATTTATCCAAAAGAGTGTGTAATAGAGGTCAGAGAGATTTTCCTATCTAACATACATACATGCATGCACACTTTATCTGCTTAGAACGAATTTAAACTTTGATTATCTGAAAAATAATTAGGGCAGGACTCAGATGACGTGGCCCCAGATCATTCCGTTAAATCGACCCCGGAAGCTTTTTTATTTTATCACTGAGCCTCACCGTCCAACCTCACTCATTCCATTTTTCACTCTTAACTTTGGTATTTTACAAATGCTGAGAAGAGTCATAGTCAATTTTAAACCTTAACTCTTTTTTAAAGAGTGTCACAAAGTTAGGTATCCTTAGGGAAAAATGAGCTTGGAGCTTACATTCGGAGGAAGTTCCTCAGGCATAGTCAGAAAACGATTTCTCCCAATGGCATATGCATATTGCCTTTATGAGAATAAACAAGTCATCTTTTCCATCAAAGAGCAGTTTAGACAGCCACCACTTGGGACCATGTGACTTGGCAGCTGCCATGTTGGCCATGGCTTGCAGCTCCCCTGAGGGCCACCATCTTGAAACAGCAAAGGACAACCCCTACTTTGAATTAGCCAAACACGAAAGACTGTGGGCCCGAGCTCCAATCAAGAGCAAAGGACAACCACGTGTGCCAGGGGTTATAAAGCCAAGCAGACGCCCTGCTTGGGCTGCATGTGCTTCCAGACCATGTGTGTGCACCCTTCTATGTAGAAGTAAGTATCTTTACCTTGCTGCCTGGCTCCAAGAGTACGTTTTCTGTTCTACCAGGACCATAGGCTCATCTTATTTCTAACAATTTGGGGGTTCGGCCAGGATACCATCTGTTGCCACAAGGTAAGTGGACCCCTCTCCTGAGGCGGTGCACCCCACTGCCAAGTTGTGGCAACCTCAGTGAGAAGGAACGGCCATTACCCCTGGGCCCACTACGAACTCGGGATGGAGAATCAGCCAGCAAAGCAACAAGGGCCAAAGCAAGACCCATGGCAATCAGGTCACCTCATGCATGAGCCAAGGTAGGAAATGGACAGAGTACTATTTTGGTGATTGGGTGTCCTCGGAGGTTGGGCATATGTGACTGGGATGTGTCTTGTACATAGAGCGAGCGTGGAGTTCTGATCTGTGGTTCTGTTCTCCTGTGAGGGAAGTAGATCTCAGGGAGTACAACCTCCAACATGAGTACATAGTCACAAGGGACCCGCCGAAGCTGGGAAACAGAAATTCTAGGACTAGAAAATACCTTCCCCCAAAATAGTCCATTGGGAGAATGCTGAGGTTCTGAGAGACAATTTCCTGAATCAGGGATAGAGATATTGCTCTTGTGTAAATTTTTAGTGTTGTGCACAACTGTATGAGAGTATGTGTTGATGTTTTATGTCTGTTTTGTTTTTGTTTGTTTAATTTGTTTACTTAGAGAAATTTCTGCCTATGTGTCTTAGATTAATTTAAAAGTATAACATTTATAAAGATTTCAATCCAGGGGAATTTAAAACAAAGGAAGATAACTGCTTGTGTTTAACAAACCATTATCTCCCCCACATGAGGCAAAGTGGGAGGAGAGAGAGAGAGAGAGAGAGAGAGAGAGAGAAGAAAGAAGGAAGGAAGGAAGGAAGGAGAGAGAGAGAGAGGGAGAGAGAGAGAGAGAGAGAGAGAGAGAGAGAGAGAGAGAGAGAGAAAGGAAGGAAGGAAGAGGAAGAGAAAGAAAAGCTGGAGGTTTTCAAGCAGCAGAATGTAAGGCTGTACTTGGGTGCTTGTGGAACTGGGAAGGTCAGAGAAATTTTCAAAACCGTGCCCAGCATTATGTCCATTAAATATCCAGTTGTCAACCGGGATGGGACCTCAATGGAACCAGAAAGGGGCCAGAATGAGACCTGGATGGAAAGCCAATGGCTGGTGCCTGCTTGTGACATCACAAACCCACACAGGCCAGCTGAGGCAGACTAAGGCTGACCTTGGGGACACAGCAACAAGAGAATGGGTGGCTCTTGAATGAGAATGGACTGCATTCCAAGGGTGGTCTGGAGGCATAGGACTCCTAGCCAGATTACTGTGTCCTTTCTTTGAACAGAAAGGGCAATCATAGTTAACAGCATAATTAAAATAAAATGGGACTTTCACATTACGTTATCCCTGTTAGTAAAGGAAGAGAAGCCTAAAAGAGAACAATGGTGGACAGACTAATGGGATCCCTTGAATTGCCTCCCCCCTCCCTATGCCACCAGAGACAATATAAAGAAACATCCAAGATGGTGATTTACAATCCCAGCCTCCCCCTCGGGCTCCAACTGGCCCTTTGGCCATCACACGACCAGAAACTAGCTTTTCTAGGCTGTGAAAGAACTTAGAGCAGATAAAAAAAGAAAAAGAAAAAAAAGAGTTAAAGCCTCTACTGGAAGACCCACATAGTGTAGCTGGCCAATTAGATCAATTTGTAGGCCCACAAGTATATATATGGACCAAATTAATGTCTATTTGGGGAATCCTATTCTTAGGAGAAGAGAGAGCAATGATTCGAAGGTCAACTGTGGTGGTCTGGGAATGAGAGCACCAAACTGGTCTTGGGGCACTTCCAGCAGAGATAAAATTCCAAAGCAGGAGCCCCAGTGGATAACAATATGGACCATTGAGGCACATGTGAGACCTTAGGGAGCTAATCATTAAAGGAATTAGGGAATGCCAAGACCAGTTTGGCTCATTGGATAGAGCGTCGGCCTTCGGACTGAAAGGTCCCAGGTTCGATTCTGGTCAAGGGCATGTATCCTGGTTGCGGGCACATCTCCACTGTGGGGCATGCAGGAGGCAGCTGATCGATGTCTCTCTCTCATCAATGTTTCTGACTTTCTATCTCTCTCCCTTCCTCTCTGTAAAAAATCAATAAAAATATATTTAAAAAAAAGGAATTAGGGAAGTAGTTCCCTATCTCAGAACCTAAAGCCTTTAATATTCAAAAAGGCAAAGAAGGATCTTCTGAATTTACCAAGACTAAAAGATCAAATGAGAAAGTACTCTGGGTCAGACCCTGAGGACCTGTTGGGCCAAGAAATATTATAAATTACATTTTGTCACCAATAGTTGGCCTGACATCTCAAGAAAGTAGCCTAGGGAAGGGCTGGCCTGGAGGGCCAGAAACAGAAGCAGCAGCACTGTTCTTAGGTGATGTATCTCTAAGGAAGAATGTAGCAGTTTATACATAATTTTCCAAAGTCTTTGGTAACTTAAAACTTTGGAGTTTGCTGAATTAAATAATCAAGTTTATTAAATATCTAGGTATTTTAAAACAAAATATTAATATGTTTGCCTCATATTAAAAATCTAGAGGATAGATATGAATCTATTAATTAAATATATCATATTTTATTTGAGATATATCCTTAAAATATAAATGTATTACTAATCTGAGAAATGCTAAATATTTAACTTGCCACCTAAAATTTGAGGCTTTTAAGAGTTAGAAGTTCAAATTAAGTTGGGAGAAATTATATGGTTGTAAAAAAAATGCATAAAGTGTAGAAATTCATTTTTGAGAAAAATCTTGTAATTTCTCTGGAAAAATAGTTCAAAATATATTATAGTCTTTATGTGTAATATGTGTAGTAAAATTTCATCTAGGATATAATATTTTATTAGTCTGATTTTTAATAAAAGAGGATTAGTTGGTCTGAACCAAATTTTTAATATTAAAACTGGTTTAAATTTAATTAACATCTTTTAGAATAATTACAAAAAATGTGTTGATAAATGTTAATCTAAGAAATGCTGGATGTTTACTTTTTGTAAATTATTTAAAAATTAAGGTTTCTAAGAATGAAGAATTCTAATATATTAAAAAATAAAGGTCTGTACAAATTACTGATGGTGTGACAGAAAGAAAGAATATCAGGATGGAGATGCTTAATGGAAGGACTGAGGCATGGTTATGCATTTTGAAGGAAAAAGAAGGTGGTTTCTAAAGGTGGTTATTTCTGGAAATTGTAAAAATTTTTTTAAAGTTGTAAGAATGTCTGTGGAAATTATAAGAAGTTTATAAAAAAGAAATGTTAAAAGGAAATTTATTAAATGATACAGGCCAGTAAGCCAGGACAGAGCAGGGAAATTGAAATATTAAAACAGCAGTTTGCAACCACCTAGAAAACTCTGTCTTCCTAAATTAAGGACACCTAAGAGGCAATGTTTTGCATTTTGCCTCCCTAAACAGAGGGTAAATAGCTTATGCCAAAGTACTCAGGAAGACTGATGGGAGAAATCCAATTAGTGTCATTTGTTGTCCACACCCAAGGACAAATGAAGTTAGAAAATAAGCTTTATTTTGGATAGTTCTTTTCTAGTAAAATAATCATATTATATTAATTGGTATTTAATAAAAATACCATCTTTTAATCATAGGAACTGAAGTTTGCTGGCCTATATTCCTGTCTAATACACTTTAATGTATAATCTTTTGGTAAAATCAAGTTTGACAACTTTCTTAGAGTTTGAATTTTAAGAAAAGTTTCATATTTTTTGTTTTGTTTTGTTTTGTTTTTACCTAGAGTTGGCTGTATATGATTCCAATAGGCCCTGGAATGCCTCAAGATCTTCCTACAATGAGAACTAGGGACCAATTTCTTAAGAACTGTGTACTAGATATCTCTTCTACTTTTATCTCTCTCAGGTTAGAAGGCCACCTGACCTAAGTCCCTCTTGAGTTTTCAGTTCATCGCCATTGACCAGAAGACTACGTTTGTTCTAATCAAGATTTAGAAGGGAAGCAAGTTGGAACCCTCCTGAGAAGGACCTTACCTGTCTTGCTTACTACAAAGACTGCTCTTCAGACTGCGGAGCGAGGTTGGATCCATCACACACAGGTGAAGGGTAGACACACCTCAACTTGAATAACCATATCAGTACATATCCCCTTGAAAGTGATGCTAAAAACTGTGAGCTGTCTTAATAACCATCATGTACTGGCTCTATTTGCTTAAGGAATCTGGGAAATGGCAGGGGCTTACAATGTGGGCTGGAGAAATGTGTACAATCTTGTTCATGCTTACTCAGTTAAGTTATCTTGAATGACTTGGGTATTTCAGTCTTTAGGTCAAAAGATTGGCTAGGACTAGATTTAGGAGTAGATGTCACAGGACAAGATCCCTAGGCCACTGTCACCACCATGCAAATAGAAGCAGGATATATGGGAATGAATGCCTGGATGGAATGGATTAAATATTCTGTACACACCCTGAGTAAAAGTGACTGTTACACTTGTGTGGTAGGAAGGCTAGAGGTCCAAGTGGTTCCATTCCATTCAGTTGGACCTCAGACAGTAATGGGATGGAATGTGTGCTTGCCTTGTACCAGGAGGAAACCACCTGAGGAAATGCTTCCTGTAAGACTCTGGCCCTGTTGTTCCCATTCAACAGAGGTAAAGAGCTAGGACAATAATCCAGCCCATCCGCTGATGTAAACTATACCTCTTGCCTCTCAAGGAGAGTAACAGTGCTCAGAGTTTATGAGGAATGTATCAGAATGTGTAAATGACTGAGTATCCTCAGAAACCCATCGTGCTTCACTGCCAGTACCCCTTGATGATGTCTGGTGGTGTCATGGGGGATCTTGACTTGTGACCTTGCCCAGAAAATGGAGTGGATCTTATATTCTGATACAATTGGCTATCTCTTTCACATTGGGATATCGTAAACCTTTTTAAATGGACAGAGAGACTAGGAAGAAGAAAGAGAGTTTAGGGGGTCCCTTTGATGCCCATATACACTCATTGGAGTTCCAGGAGGAGTGCCAAGGAGTTTAAGGCTAGAAGTCAGTTTGCTGCAGGGTTTGAATCTGTCCTGTGTTGGTGATTCACTGCGAACAAGAATGTGGTGGATTAGTTTTATTTTCTAGAACCAGCAAAGGCTTGTTAACTAGGCTTGAAACACAGTTAAAGGGATAGTGAGCAGCTAGATGCCAGCAGCAGGATGACTGGAAAACGAGGAATATGTGTAATGTTGGGGTCAGTCAGTGCTGCACATTCATCCCTGACAACACAGCATGTAGACCATCACTGAGGCCCTAAGGTACTGGCAGTTTTAGTAATGAGTGAGCTAGAGCCCAGGATTGAGGTCCTTTCTCTGATGCACCAGAGCAATGGTGTCCACTTCACCCCTTTGTTTAGGAGCTACAGTGATGGGATATCTCATCATCCCATGTCTTATCCAAGGATTAATTGAAACAGCATTGACCAAACAGCAAATTAGTCTCCTCCTAGACACTGCAGAGCAGGAAAGTCAATGGATATCAGCTGAGTTTGAAGAAAAAAGTTTAAATAAAGAAAACAGGGGAATTGTGAGAATAAACAAGTCATCTTATCTGTCAAAGAACAGTTTAGACAGCGCCATTTGGGGCCACGGGACTTGGCAGTGGCCATGTTGGCCACATGGCTTGCAGCTCCCCTGGTGGCCGCCATCTTGAAATAGCAAAGGCCAACCCCTACTTTAAATTAACCAATCGCAAAAGAATGTACTCCTGTGCTCCAATCAAGAACAAAGGACAGTCACATGCATCTGGGATTATAAAGCCAAGCAGACTGTCTGCTTGGTGTGCACATGCTTCCAGACCATGTGTGTGCACCCTTCTATATAGAATTAAATATGGTGGCCTTGGTGCCTGGCTCCTGAGTATGTTTTGTGTTCTACCAGGACCCCTGACTTGGGGGCTCACCTCATTTCTAACACCTTCAGAGTCAGGCAACAGGTTTGTATTTTTAAAAGTAAAAATATTAAAAATTAATGTCATGTCTATGATCATTGCATGTATTATTTACATAAAGACAGTCCTAGATTTTTTTTCTATCATCAAACTTTATGTCTTTCTCAAATGATCTATTTTCAATAAACATACACACAAAATATTTCAAAAGACAGTTTTTTTAATGTATTTTATTGATTTTTTATACATAAGAAAGGAGAGGGATAGAGAGTTAGAAACATTGATGGGGAGAAACATCAATCAGCTGCCTCCTGCACACTCCCTCTAGGGATGTGCCCACAACCTAGGTATATGCCCTGGACCAGAACTGAACCTGGGGCCCTTCAGTCTGCAGGCCAACACTCTATCCACTGAGCCAAACTGGTTAGAGCAAAAGACAGAGTTTTAAGTGAACAAATTATTAGCATTACATTTTACAAACAGGAACTTAAAATATGAATTTGCTGTTTAAACTATTCACTAGTTAAAGATCAATCCAAATTAGGCATTTGTAGCACATGACTAAGCACCTAACACATGCTTTATCGTTAACATTTACCAAGTGTTAACTCCTTAAGGGAAAAGGATATTATCTTATTTGTGCTTGGCAAATTTCATCCAAATCTGGTCTCCATCATGCAAATCTCAGGAGTGTGCAATTAACTCTGCACTTCAAGTCATAGGAAACAAATTTCTCTGACTTCTCTCATTGATATTAATTGGACATGGATGAGATTAGATTTTTAATATTTTGTTTAGACTATGTAATGGAGTGATAGAAGGAAATTAATATTGTGAATGTTTGTTCTGTGACAGGTACAATATTTTGTATTTTTGTTTTTATGTCCCAGATAACATTTCACTAATTCTTCATAACAATTGTGACAAAATATGTCAGATCAAGTTTGAATGTGAGAAAATTCAGTCTCAGGAAGGTAAGAAAACTTAGAAAATTTCTCAAAGGCTCTGTAGTTAGAAAATAACAGTGCTTAGTGTTTGAATTCACGACCAGCAATCCTCAGGCCACCAGCATCCTTTACCTGGTACTTGATAGTTATGATTTATGTCAATAGGAAATATTATATATAATTTTCTGTTTAAAAAAAAGAGAAAAAGAGGTTTTAAAATACTCTAAGTTAAAGGTCAGACAACATATCAATTCTGTAAAACACATCATCTAGAATATTCTAACTATATTCAACATAAAAATATATTTCATTAACTTGGTATTCTTAATAAATATAGTACTTACCAGCTTTTCTTCTATTTTAATGCACTTTGAATAAATGTAGCACAATTTTCAAAAAGTTTAGATCATTAAAAGTTCAAATACATTAAGTGTATTTGTAATTCTTAATTATTGAAATTAAATAAAAATTTAACTTATTAAGCACAAAAAATTATTTGAAAATAAAATAACTTCTTATTTTAATATGTTCAGCTAAGGTAGAGAAAAATAATTCTTTACTTTCTTAGAAAAGTTTGTCAAGTTCTCGTTTGTACCATTTTTCTCCTGAATTCGTCACTTCTTAATCATTCACTGTTTTATTATTTAATGAACAAAAACAGATCCAGACACAGAAAAACATAGATCAGACCATCAAACCTCAGAGGGAAGGTAGGGGAGGGAAGGGGTAAGGGAGAGAGATCAACCAAAGGATTGTATGCATGCATATAAGCTTAACCAATGGACACAGACACCAGGGAGATGAGGGCATGAGTTGAGAGGGTTGTGGGGGAGGATAATGGGGAAATAAGGACACATATGTAACACCTTAATCAATAAAAAAAATTTAAAAAACTTTAAAAAAAATTGCCTGCCGCATTATCCACTACTTTCTAATTAGGCTCATCCAAATGATGAATTGTTCCCTTTTATCAAACATCTTAATTGGTTTTCTATATATTTTCTGGTCATTTCTAAAGGTAAGAAGTAGTCTAATCATCTCCATGCTCCAGGCTTACAATCACAGGCCAAAAGAGTTTTCCTCTGGTTTATCAACAGCAAAAATAAACAAAATTATCTGCCATTTATAATGGAGTATTTATTACTTTTTATTAGAATGGATCATGGCAAAACAGAAATAGCACATGCATGGAGTGGGCCTGGTTCTAAGATGAGGACTGCACTGGCAGAGGAGGATCAGGGAATTGCTTGGCAGTCCCTTAGCTTGGCTTCACAGTACAGTCATTGATAATGGAGCATCCACGCTCTGAAGTGAAGTCTTAAAAAGAGCTCTTGCCAATATCTTTTATACTTATTTCTGTTTGTATCAGGTTCAGAGTTTCAGAGAACTGAAAGTCTGTCTTCAAAATGGACTCTGACCACCTACATTGGTCAGATCAATCATTAAAAAAAAAATTACTAATCACTAGCCAACCTTTGGGAATGGTAGTGTCAGTTAGACAAAAAGTGGGATTATCCCCTGGAAGCATTTGAGAGAGAGTTAAGATTACCAGGTAACAAAAGCTTCATTGGAAGCCTATCTTTTTTTGGTAACTTCACTTGGGAATATGTTGTTTTGCTTTCAATTACTTTGAGAGAGAAAGAAAGAGACAGAAAGATGATGTGGAAAACATCACCAGTTGTTGATAGGTTGCCTCCCATTCATGCTTGGGCCGCTAGATCAGGGACCAAACCCACAATCTAGGTATGTGCCCTGACTGGAAATTGAGCCCACAACCCTTTTGGTGTACAGGATGACACTCCAACTAACCAAACCACCCCACCGGGATGGAAAGCTCTTTTAACTCCTCTGCTTCAGAGGCGGTTCCTTCACTTTTTCTAGCTATCAGTTTTGTCAATTCTTCAAGGCATAGCTCTTTACACTTCCTCAGGGAAACCTCACATCTTCTTTGCTAGCCTGATTATACTAAGCAGGGTTATTTTGTTGTGGTGGTTTTGTTTTTCATTTTTCAGGATGTATAACCAAAATGAATGTACTACTTCAAAGGAGTCCCTTGGGGGAACAAAATTTATTCAAACTCACTGTCTTTGCTCAGAACATTTTCACAGTAAAGAGACTTTTAAAAATTTTCCTTCAGATTTACTGTGGAAAAAAAATTGTCAAACTCATTATCTTTTAGTCACAAGACATGTTTCCTTAGTCTTGAACTTCTATAGACTCTGTCTTCACTTTTTCTCTATCCTAATTTTTTGACATTAAGTTCTATTATTTTATCCTTATTCTCAAATAATTAAAAAGATATATAGCCACTCAGAGAAGGAGTAAAAGTAGTAAGCTTAAGAAATCCTTCATAAAGCACCAAGGCATAGAATTATTATTAGAATGTTAATATTTGTGGGCTATTGTGAGGCATCAAACACATCAATGCATCAAGTGCTTTACATGAATTACGTTTTTTGTTCCTCCTCCAAACCATATTATATGTGAGTCATTGTTATCCCCAATTTACATCTATATAATAAAAGCCTAAGCAACCGTTAAGGTGGAATGACTGGAATGACTCTTTGCTATGATGTGCACTGTCCACCAGGGGCAGATACTCAAGGCAGGAGCTGCCCCCTGGTGGTCAGTGTGCTACCACAGGGGGAGCAGCCGCTCAGCTAGAAGTTGGGCTTATGGCTGGCAAGCACAGCAGCAGTGGTGATTGCTAAGAAGCAGTGAGCTGAATGGTAAGGAGCAAGGAATCTAGATTTCAAGAGAGATGTCCAACTGCTTGCTGCTTAAGCTAAGCAAGCACTTAGACTTCCCCCAAGGTGTTCCAGACTGCAAGAGGACACAGTCTGGGCTGAGAAAATTACCCCCCCCCAATGGCCTCTAGTAGTGAAATAAATGAGAAAAGTTAAATGACTTGTTTGCAACTAGTTCAGTGTAAAACAGAGATCCAGGCCCTGTCAGATTGATCTCAGGTCCTGAACTCTAGCTAGTTTAGATGGTTTCAGTGTAACTCAGAGACTAGTCAGATTTCTGCTCCTTTACATTCTATACACAACACTTCAATATCCACTGTAGTCAGTGCTTTTCAGCTTTCCTTCAGTTCATATGTTAGGTGGAGTCTATTTTATGTGTGCCTTTTGACTAGTGGACAATTGATACTGATTATGAGTAGCACTAAAATACCACTGTGTCCATTAGATCCTGTATGCTCATATGCTGAAATGGTAAGGCATCCATAACAAGAAGCTGGAAAGGATCTTCCTGGGAAAAGGTAACAGCTCCAGTGACTTACGTTGCCTCTCCTAATAGCATTCCTTCTACATTCTTGGAAAATAATTCAGTGTTTAAACTGATTGGTTGAGAGAGATCAGAAAAGTGGGACTAGATTGTAAAACAATTTTTGAGGAATTAGATATTTTATAATCTATATAAAACTTTGTGTGCTGTTGAGACAGGTCTAAAACATGGTATTTCCAATATCCTGGGCAACTCATTGAAGAGGAAAATAAAATCTAATAAATTAAATCCCTTGAATCATCTTTTAAGATAATGCCATATTGGGTTATGGTAAGTAAAGAGAAATGAACATGTGGGAATAAGAGGATGTGTTATATATAATGAAGATAAATTAGTATCACAAGTCTAAGTTCTCCCTATCTATAGTAACCATCCCTGTGATCAACCAGATTTTATTCAAAAAACTACCACAACATCCCGTTTCATTTTTCCAGCGTTTGACTTTTAGCATGTTTTTCTGTCTCTCTCTTTTTTTTTAAATAGATTTTTATTGATTTCAGAGAGGAAGGGAGAGGGAGAGAGAGATAGACACATCACTGATGAGAGAATCATTGATTGGCTGCCTCCTACATGATCCACACTGTGTATCAGGCCCTCAACTGGGGGCATATGCCCTGACCTGGAATTGAACTGTGACATCCTGGTTCATAGGTTGATACTCAACACCTGACCCATGTCATCCAGGCTGTTTTTTTATCTCTTAAATCAAGATATATATCCCAATCTAAAAGCTATATAAAAAATACAATTATTTTTCCTATTAAAATGTCTTTAGATTATTTTAATGGCTGCTATTTAGATGCTCCCCCTGAATTTTTTGTTCATATAACCATTTACATCCTTTTAAAGTATTATTTGCATGCTTTATTTTTAGTTCATTCATTCATTCATTCATCAAATATGTATTAAGAATCTATTATATATCAGATACTGATCCAGAAATTCTGATAGAGATAAATAAAATAGATAAGCTTCTGTTCTCATAAAGCTTATATTCTAGCTAGGTGTGATAGAAAATAGGCATAGGCACATATATGTACGCACATACATTCATAAGATAATTTTAAATAGTATAAAAGTAGACAGTATACTGACGTAGAGATTACTGGTGCAGTGAGATTAGGTGTATGTATGTGAAGGGGATATAATTTTAGAGAAGGAGTCCACTTTAGAAAAGCAACATGATATGCACTTTATTTGATAAATGAAAATAAATCTAAGGTGAGTACATATTGGGCATAAGAAAAAGATTGTATGGAACGATTTAAGGATAAAACCACATCAGACCAGGAAGTTGTTTATTATAAATTTTAAGGAGTTTGATATATATGTAGTGGAAGTCATTGGAGAGTTTCAAGCAGACAAAATATGTAATTTGACCCATTCTTAACAAGAAAACTCAGTTACCATGAAGATAATAGACCATGCTGGAGTACAAAAGTGAAAGGAGGGACAAATGCAAAGGGTTAGGAAAGAAATGACAGAAACTTAGAGTAGGGCAGTGATAGTGGAGATGAGAAATAACCAACAAGACTTGCTCATGATGCTCCCTCCTCTTTACTTGCAAGTAAGAGGAGAAACAAGAAGAGGAATAAAAATGATTTGCAGAATTTGGACCTGGGCAGATTGTGGGGGTTATGGAGGGGATGACTATGGCAATAATTGAAATACAGAAAGGGGGCATTCAGAAATGGGGTGTGGAAGAAGGAGAAATCAAAAGTTCTCTTTGTGGCATGCTGTTTTTGAAACTTAGAAGGTACCCAAGTGGAGATATTTAATAGGCAGGTGGATAATGAGAGATATATTGGGACCAAAATGTAGAAAAGAAAATCTGAAACCCATCAGGTGCTCATGAACTTAGGGCACTGATTTAAATAAAGAATGCAATGCATAGACAAATGAAATGAAACCAAGGTAAAAAATATGTGGCCCACAATTGATATGATATCCACAGAAAGAGAAGACAAGAAGACAGGCTGAGCACAGTGAGACAGGAGGAACCATGACTTATGAAAACCAAGGGAAGGGAGTATATAAAGCAGGATGTTAACTTCAGTGAGATTTTCTGGCAAGTCAAATAAATTAGAACAAAGTATTTTATATAGGATTTGGCAAAATGAAGATCACTGGTGTGCATAAGAAGGGGCTTTTCTGTGAAGTAATGGGAGAGATGCCAGATACCAATAAGTAGAGAGAGAACAGAGGGTAATATGCATCATTGATAAAACACATGTTTTTCAGGAACTTCATGTTAGGACTTTTTACAGTAAAGAAAAGCAGAAAGTTGTAAAGTAGCTTGGCTAGAACATAGTTGTTCGCTTTTAATGAAAATTTTTCAAACACATAATGACTAATAGAAAGAAAAAAACATGATGATATAGGAAAAAGGGAAATATAATTGCTAAAATACAGTTCTTGAAAAAAGAAATATTATGAAGAATTTAGGAACCAATGGAAAATTTGGCTTTAGAAGCAGGTCAAATTTCTTACTATAAATATGTTTTCTCATTATTATCATCAATGTTTGACATTTTCTTAATATCAAAAGTATTTATTTAAACATTTTTGCTAAGTATAAAGCTAATTATATACATAAATATTGAAATGCTCAATCTACACTAATAAAAGAGAAACATGCAAATTGACCATCACTCTACTATGCCCACCAGCTAATCAGGAGGGGATATGCAAATTAGAAGGACAAAAAATAGTGGCCCCCAGATATTCTAGGCATGGAGTGGCAATGGGGGGCAGGACATCTGCTATGAGAGGGAGGGCGGGGGCGAAGGGATCTACAGGAGTGGCATTCCAGCCACAGTGAATCTGAGGATGGCAGAGAGATAGAGGCAGAAATAGAGAGAGGGCGAGTAGGAAGAAAAGGGAAGGGAGTAGGGGAGGGAAGGAGAAGAAGAGAGGAGATAAAAAAGAGCATAGAGAAATAGGAAAAAAATACCAGGAAAAGTCCAAAACTATTTCTATTCACTTATAATAGACAGTCCCAAATTCCATAAAGAGAAAAATCAGAGGAAACAGAGGAAGTCAAAGACATAAGCATATGCCAATGATTCACAAGCAGAATGAGACTAAAAGATATATATGAAAACACATGGCAAATCAAAGCAAAAATCAATCTACTTCAGGGTCCCTGAGGGTTTACCCTAATTTGTGTCTGGTTAACTAGATCAATTTATGGAAGATGCTTGAAGTAGCTGTATTGCTGACTTTTATATGCAATGCATGGGGTCACTTAAGTTAGAATTTTATACAGTTTAGCACAACTATGACCTAAAGGAAAACCTGGCCTCTCTCCTAAAAAATGTCTGTGGGACTGCAGTTCAGGGCTGGTTTGAAGGTTCTACATACATCAGGAATTTAATTACAAATGTAAAGGACTTAATAATTAAGTATGACTGTACTTATACAATGTTCCTGTGTTCAACCTATTTATATGTTTCATTTTTTACATGAAAAATTTATATTGAGATTTAAATATTCTCAGGTAACTCATACACAGATATCTGTTAGAACAAGTTGACTACTACAAAAACTGTAATTAACTAATCTTACTTCTATCTTTTGCTCTTTTATCCTCAACATGCATTTACTGCCTAATAGTCAAATTGCTACTTGAACTACTGTTAATCACATTGAAAGAATGTCAGCAATTGGAAGTGACCTGACAAAGTACACTCTCCAGTAAACATTCTGATTGAAGGTAGTGCAGCAATTCTACTATATTCAGAAATACAGGTTTAGGGTCACACCTTGTGGGGTTGGGCAGCTGGAAAATATAGTTTTTATTCCAGATTTTTGTATATTCTAGTGAGGAGGAGAGTGTTGATACTGGGGGAAAGCCAGCCATTTTGTTACAATTTATACACTTGTGTGTATATATGGACATATAAAAACAGTTAGCTAGGTGTATATATATTGCTAAGGAATAAGGGAAACATGGATAGAGCAGACAACTCCAAGTTGCTACTATGAAGCCCTATGTGATATATATGCATGTGTATAAATATGTTTATGTGTGTAGATATGTATATGTATGTATAATTATTGATCTCTTAAGACTTTTCTGGTACTGTTCTAAGTTTTCTTTTCTTTAATACTAAAACTTATTCATATTTCAGATGAGAAAATTGGCCCTAGCTGGTGTTTAGAGCATTGACCCATGAATCTGAAGGGTCTCAGGTTCAATTCCTATTAGGAGCATGTGCCTGGATTGCAGGTTTGACACCCGGCCAGCAGGAGGCAATGAGTCAATATGTATTTCTCACATCTCTCTCTCTCTCTCTCTCTCTCTCTCTCTCTCTCTCTCTCTCTCTC
>JAAGEH010002534.1:1912345-1932123 GCA_011751065.1 Lasiurus cinereus
TCTCTCCCTCTCTCTCATCAATGGAAAAATATCTTTAGGTGAGAATTAACAAAAATGAAGGGGGAAAAAAACAGATGAGAAAATTAAGGCTTTGAAAAACTAAGAACTTTCAGAGAATCTTCAACTTGTCTTTGACATGAAAATTTGTACTCTTTATTAGGATGGATGGATGGATGGATAGATGGAATTTGAATAGATTAATTGATTATTATAGGAGATAGATGGATGCATAAATAGAATGGTGTATTAGTAGTTAACTAAACAAACACATTTTTTTCTTCCTTTTTCCAAGGACTACTGTGACAAACTGGTGGCTTAAAATAACAGAAATTTATTCTCTCACAGTTTTGGAGGCTAGACGTCCAAAATAAACGTTTTAACCAGGGTAGTCCCTTCTGGAAGGTTATGTTTTCAATAATATTACAAATCAGAAAGACAATTATTTTGTAGAGCTTTTATATAGTGTTTTCCTGTGTCTATTTGAATCACATGTGGCACACTAGCTAATTTATATACTGCTATATTTTAATATTAATATTCTTTCAAAATGGACTGTGAGAAATTTGGTGCTGATATTCTTGACTTTAACGACACATAAAATACTATCTGAGTCAATGAAGAGTTGCTTGAAGCAAATAATCAACAAATTTTAATTTCTGATTGGTATCTAGCCTAGATCTGAGTTCTAGAAAACAACATGCCTTTTTCTAATAGCATAAATATTGGATAACAAACAATTAGTAATCTGATATTATTTCATGGAGAATTATAAAGTAGTCAGCATATACAAATGAACAGTGTCCACAAGTATTTATACCAGATGCTTATGTATTTTTTTCTTATCCAAAATCTATGTGAGAAAAAAGATAGATTTACAGTTGTTTGCAGGGCAAATAATACAATCCCACATAATAAAAGGCTAATATGCAAATTGACCAAACAGAGGTACAACTGGTTTGCTTTGATGCACACTGACCACCAAGGGGCAGACATTCACTGTAGGAGCTGCCCCCTGGTGGTCAGTGTGCTCCCACTGGGTTGCTCTGCTCAGCCAGAAGTCGGGTCCACAGCTAGGGAGTGCAGGAACAGTGGCCCCAGCCTCTTCTGCTTCCATGGCAACACTAAGTACAGTGGTGCCTCCAGATACGAGTTTAATTCGTTCCTCAACCTTGCTCATATATCAAGTTGCTCATATCTCAAAGCAAATTTCCCCATTGAAATCAATTGAAATGCCGTTAATCCGTTCCAGCCCCCAATTGGCCACCCCAGTTGTTGTTATTACTTGTTTTTGAATAAGAAAAATGTATTTATAAATGACAAATATTGTATAAAAACATAATAAAAGAGAATGTAAAGGAATAAACTGGTTTTATAAAGTGTATTTACCTACTCCTTACATCCTTAATGCTACACTTTACCCCTAAACTGAATGTAACTTAACTAATCTTCACTGAACTTAATTGCTACTGGTCTTTGCATTTTGGGCTGATTTCAAAAAAACGTGTCCAACGAGGTTTGCCTCTTCCTCCCTTTCATAATGTTTCTGAACTGGGTGAGGCAAGTTTCATTGAACAGCTCCGATGCACGACCAGTAGCAACTTTTTTGGGGTGTTTCTTTTCCACGAAGTATGACACCCTCTCCCACATTCCTAAGATCTCCTTTATCTCACTTGTAGAGATCTCCTCCACCTCTGGCTCCTCCTCGAAACCAATTTCTTGGAGAACCTCCGCATGTTGCTGAGACTGCAACTCTTGTAACTCCTCTGTGGTGAGTTCCATAGAGTGCTCCTCGACGAGCTCATTCACGTCTCTCTCATCCACCTCCAGGCCCATGGATTTTCCCAGAGACACTATCTCCTCCTCCACTGGCACCTCGGGTTCGAATCCTTCAAAGGCCCTTTCGGCTATGGCCTCAGGCCACAGCTTCTTCCATGCAGAAGTCAAAGTCCTCATTGTAACACCCAGCCAGGCTTGATCAATAATTCTGAAGCATATCACGATGTTAAAGTGGTTCTTCCAGAACTCTCGAAGGGTAAGGTTTGTGTTCTCCGATACCTCAAAGCAGCGCCAGAATAGGTGCTTGATGTACAGCTTTTTAAAATTAGAAATCATCTCCTGATCCATGGGCTGCAGGATAGGAGTGGTGTTGGGAGGTAGGTAGACAACCTTTATAAACTTGAACTCTTCAAGGAGTTCATCTTCGAGGTTCGGTGGGTGAGCAGGAGCATTGTCGAGGACGAGGAGGGCTTGCATGGTTAGGTTGTTTTCCTGTAGATATTTCTTTTAGAAGGGCCGAAAACCAGGTTTACCCACTCCACAAAGAACTGCCTGGGGACCCATGCCTTCGGGTTTGCCCTCCACATAACTTGCAGTTTATCTTTTAAAATCTTATGTGACTTACAGACTCTGGGGTTTTCCGAATGGTATGAGCAGAGGCTTGATCTTGCAGTCGCCACTCGCATTGGCACACAGTGCGAGAGTTAACCTATCCTTCATGGGTTTGTGGCCTGGCATCACCTTCTCCTCTGCCATTATAGAAGTCCTATTCGGCATCTTCTTCCAGAAAATCCCTGTCTCGTCACAGTTGAAGACTTGCTGGGGGATATATCCTTTGGCTTCTAACAGTTCGAAAAAAGTTTTGAGGTAATCCTCAGCTGCCTTCATATCCAAACTTGATGCCTCATCATGCCTGATGATGGAGTGAATGCCGGACCTTTTCCTGAAGTTATCAAACCAGCCTCTACTGGCTTTAAATGAGTCTTTCGATGCTTCGTCCGTGGAATTGTGCCGGAGGGTGTGCTCCAGCAAATCACCATAAATCACTAGAGCCTTCTCGCATATGATGCCCTGTGTTAATGTACTATCTCCTTTAAGCTGCTTCTCCATCACCCACACCATCAGTAGATTCTCCCTCTTTTCATGGAGAGAGCTACAGAGCTTAGAAATTATTGTAACGCTCTTAGCTGGTGTTATACCCTTTATTGCCTCCTTCTGTTTAAGTACAGTGCATATCGTTGAAGTACTATGCCTGTATTGCCTCACCAAGTCAGCCACTCACACACCTTGCTCATATTTTTCTATGATTTCACGCTTTAATTCAATAGACATCATCCTCTTCTGAGCACTGACCTTTCCACTCGCTTTCTTCGGACCCATGGTTATAAAAAGAAATGTGATAAAGTATGTAAATGCACAAAAGATGCTTCGACAAAGAGGTAAACAAGCACACTGACTGAGGCGTGGGAAACTATGAGATGCTCAAGTCGCGGTAAACTGGTGGGTCGTGTGCAGCCAGCAGATCCGCTCGATTACTCGTATCTCAACTGTTGCTCGTATTTCAAAGCAAAAAATAGCTCGCTCAACAGCTCGTATCTCAAAAATCTCATATGTTAGGCATTCGTATCTCGAGGTACCACTGTATGTCCAAATGAAGGCCTAGGCTTGCTCACTACGGGCCTAAGCCATCAGCCTGACATCCCCTGAGGGCTCCCTGACTGCCAAAGTGTGCAGGCCGGGCTGAAGGATACCCCCCTCAAAGTACACAAATTTTGTGCACCAGGCCTCTAGTAATGAATAAATAATAGTACAAGAATAAAGTGTTTATGTACTCACAACTGTAAACCTACTCTGTCAACCCCTGTATATGTGTATCTGTGTGTATGTATGTATGAATATATGTATCTAGAAAGCTGCCTTGAAATTTTAAGACCTTAATTGAAGAATGGCTTTGAGCACATTGTGAATTCCTGATGATAAAGAACAGATGGGATTCATTGCTAGCTCAGTGTGAAACAGGAGAAAAATGCCTGTAGATATTCAAGCCTGGTATGGAACAACTATTCCAGCCCCAGTAGCGAGGGCTTATAAGGGTAAAAGAACCAAGATGATAAACACAAGGCAAAGTTTGTGCAAAAGAAGTGAAATCAGCCCTGTAATTACTTAATTCCTGAAAGAAAAAATATCTCTCCTGCAGGGGAATACTTTAAAATGAAAAAAATAGAGGCATACTGGTCTCAGTAGGCTTCAATTACAAAGTTGCAAGATTTGTTTTAGTGGCATTAGGAGAAGCTCAGTAGTAATTTATGTTCCAAAAGACCTTTCATACACAAAGTCAACTTCTCTTTTAATTTCAGACCCCCTGAGTCTCCCAATAAAAGAAATGTACCAGGCAAATGGCAAATCAAAATAAAATTTTCACATAATCCACAGTGGGGAAAAATTTTTAAATACCTAGAAAATAGCAAATAGAGTGATTAAAAACCTTAACTTTATTTAATAATTGATGGAGATAAAGGAAGTACAAGCTATTATTATGAAATAAAGGAGGACAGCAAGATATTAATTGACATTTGTGGATGGATGGAGAATGAACCCTTGACTCATTTTGGTGTAACATTTATATAACATTTCAGATACTTAGAAATGCATGATGTGTATAAACCATTATTCAGTTAATGAGATGTTAAACCCCAATTTGCATTGGAATTGTCCAGTGTTGCTTTTCATTAAAGAGATAATGACTCAGAAGATATTTTAGGTGTTGCTACAAGCTTCTGTTTTCATTCCATTTTTAGTTGGCAAATTGGGTCACATTGGATTACAAGAAGATAATCAGATCTATAATATACCCATGTTACCTGATTTTGCTACACAGAAATGATAAAACATGATAGCCCCCTTGCACCTGGCTTGCAATCTCAGCATAATCTCTTGCTGAAGCAAGTCAGCAGACCTTTATTCAATAGCTTAAAGTTTTCTTTAAGGCACTTTTGTGACTATTAAACTGTGCTCTTGGAAGGCAAAACAACTGCAACAGTTCAGGATGCTAAAGTAGATAATATCACAAACTTGACAGGTTAGAGCTCTTACATTTCTCTTAGATTTTGCTGGCATTGCAAACCAGCTAAGGGTTTGCTCTCCATAGATCTCATTAGCTAGAGGGAGGAAGCACCTGGCCATCACTGAAGTGCTAATGGTGACTCCAAAAGTAGTAGACTATCTTTGGAAGCACATATAACCAAGCTTTAGGCAATTTTCTAAGCTGCCTGGTTTTTGGTACAGTTGGATCTTTTTATTCCCCTCTCAGTACAAACTGTGAGACTATCATAGAGAAAAGCCAATTCATAAATGTTTTACTATCATCATAATTCTCATCACAGATGAAGGTATGGCAAAATCAGCCAATTTTTTGTTGGTAAGGAATAAATTGAGTAGCATGTCTCTAGGCAGAGGTTCGCCAGGTTGTCTATTAAGGGCCTGATAGTAAATATTCTCAGCTTTATGGGCTAAACTACTCAACTGTGCCTGCAGAATGTGAAAGCAGCCATAGACAATAGCTAAATGAATGACTGTAACTGTGTCACAATAAAACTTTATTTCTAATAACAGGCCAAGGGCCAGACTTGGCCCAAAGGCTACAGTTTGTAGAACCTTCTCTAAAGCCATGTTAAAATTCATGCTTTGATCACTAATACTTTTGCTAGGTATATACCCTAAGGAAATTTTTTATTAAAAAAATCATTTAAAAATTTTTTCACCCTAATGTTCATTATGCTTTTATCCATAATGGGTAAAACTGTAATTGCCTTAATGCTTAACAAAGAAATAATTAAGCATATCAAATCTGACTAAACATACATTTGAAAACCGTATGATGATATCTCAATATTTGTATTTTAAATAAATAAAGTTAATTGAAAAATTTAATCTACAAAAATTTATATCCATAGGAACAAAAATTAAACATGAACATGCATAATCAAAACATTTTTAAAAAATCAGGGTGTAAATAAAAGCTAAATTATTTAAAATTTACACATAAGACAGAGGGAAAGCACTGGGATAATCCACACATTAACTCAGCAGTCTCTTATAGAGCATTGATTATGTGGCAGTCACTGTGCTTGGTTTTGGGATGACAGAAATAAATCATCACCTTCCCCTGAAAGAAGCTTACAAACAACAGAATAGGACAGAGAAAATAGGACTATGACACATTTTCTAGTGGATAATGAGGGAAGAGATTCTAAGAGAATCAAAAGAGTATTAACATCAGGAGAACTTGCCATCAAGGAAGTGAGTGGGGAGTGAAAGCTATGAGGCCTAACAAGCCAGGTCATAAAGAGGTTGATATGACATACCAAGGAGTTAGACTTTATCCAGAGGCAATATAGATGAAAGGGGTGGACTTCATTGAAGGGATTTAAATTCAAAGTTAAATAATCTCTTTTAAAAATTGGGTTTATTAAGTAAAACAAGAACAAGAGATAGGAAACCTAAGAAATGTCACAGCCTGGCTGGTGTGGCTCAGTGGTTGAGCATAAATCAATCCGTGCACCAAGATGTCACCAGATTGATTCCTGGTCAAAGTACATGCCCTTGTTGCAGACTTGATCCCCAGTAAGGGGACGTACAGAAGGCAGCCAATCCATGAAAAGATGGGTTTCTATCTTTCTACTGATACCCCTCTCCCACTCTCTAAAAAAATCAATAAAACATTGAAGAAAAAGAAAAAAAGAAAAATGTCACAGAAAAGTGGTTTTAGAGTTATCAGTTGAATGCTGAGTCCTCATGTTAATTGTGTGGTCTGCAGCAAGTTTGATAGCCTTTCTGATCTCTAGCCCACATTTAGAAAATGTCATAGCAATATTTTCTTTAATTAGCATTATACAATTTAGAAAATAATGTTTTAAAACTATTAGTACAGTGCATGTTTTAAAGCCTAAGTATATAATTGGAAGCTGAACTTACTATTATTGACTATAGTAGTATATGTTAGAAGTGTTGGAGGCTTGAATAAAATAAGCTCGAGGATAATGGAGAAAAAGGAAGTGATAGAATAACAAAATCCCTGGATAGGGGGTGGAAAATGAGTTGTCAAAATTAACCTTCTGGAGGATTATTTTATTAATCCAATTTGTAATAATACAAAAAAGGCTAATTTTAGAGTTAGACACTTAAGAATTTAGAAAATTATTAAAACAGTTGTGGCATTAAAATATTGAAATCTGACCTAGTACTGATGTGAAAATATGAAAAAAATGTAACTTCAATGAAGTATACAGATTTTGTAAGAAATAATCTGTGCTGGGCTGGATTTATAGGTGTGGGAAAACATGAAGTGAAGAAGAGAAAATTTATTTAAATGGGTGACTAAAGAAATGCAATAAAGATCTGACCTGCCATTGTATATGTCCTTTTCTAATTATTCATTAGTATGTAGAAGCTACTTTAGCATGAAATATATAGCTATTGTGAAAAACTCTTCCAAGTGTAAGAAATTCAAAGCAGAAAAATCAAGGAAATAAATTTCTAATAACAGAGCCAATTAGATTCTAATTTTTTCAAAATCAATACTGTTGATTGGCAATGCTAGTTTTCTCTCAGATTGCAATTATGCTCCCTGGAGCAGATGTCTCTTTGAGCAGAGATGGCTTGTGGGCACAGCTGCAGCCCCTTCTTCCAGTTAGTTCTTCTTTCTATATAATCTGGAATGCCTGTCAGCATTCTTTGCCATTGTGCATTTTTTTCATTCAAGGTTTAATTTTTCCATAAATAACTTGCTGATTTAATGTTCTTATCTATGATGTGGTAGCATGTCAAAGAGGCTTTTTAATCTGTAAACAAATTATGTCTATTGCTTTACTCCTGTCAAGAACTCATTGACTCTCTTGCCTGATGAAAGTTAATTGGTTTGTTAAGCTTGACACTCATCTTTCTCTTTATCAATTCATGCAAACTTTTTCATACCATTCTATACTTGTTTAAATGTTCTCATATTGATTTTTATAATCATTCAATCCAATATATTTGTTCTAACTGGAGTCACAGTTCTTTTTAAGGGTTTAATGTCTATGGAGCTTCTGTCCATAAGAAGAAAAGATCTGGCTAACTTTTGATCAATTTATTACATATATTGCATTTTAGCCAACAAATTTGCTCATGATCTGATTTTGTTAAATTAACAGTTGTTAAGTTGAATTATGAATCACTATTCAATGCAGACCACAAGGGAATATGAAATGAAGTTTTTACTTGCAGGTCCTGGAAGAAGTACACAGGAGCTTGAGGGGCCACACAGGGAGGTCAAGGCAGCATGCAGACAGAGAAGCCATAGGATCTGAGGCTCGTGCCTTTATTAGGATCCATGGGTGGATTTATTTGATTTGATTGGTCCATTCAAATCAAAAGGCAGTATTTTGGTAGGTTGCATGCATGGAGTCATATCTAAGCATGAGAGACTATTGATCATAGGCCTGTTGGTAAGTCATACAAGGAATTTACATTTGCTTGTGACTCTGTGGGCTGTTATATATATATGGCTATTGGGAGTTTAGCTACTCCATATATATACACACACACATATAAATGTGATTTAATATAGTGGTTTCTGTCAAGTAATCTAATGACAAGTGAATAAAGTCTATATGAAATTAAAAATTACAATTAGGTACTTACACATATCTTATGGGAAGAAAGGTGAGACAATGATATGGTGGAAAAGCCAATTTCAACTTATATCTCCCATTAAGTCATACAATATCACATGAAATCATGCTCTTTGACAGTGATGTCCACTCAACAACAGCTCATCAGAATGTTCCTACAGTGATCAATTAAGAGAAAAATGTGACTTCTAGATATATATTCTGGTAGTTATTTTAAACACTAAAATTATACTTTCTAGACACTATAATTTTTATTAGACTTTCATTTTAACTTAGTGAAATAGAGTACAATATACCATTAATCCAAAAACATGACATTATGAAGTGATCAAATGTTGAGAAGCGGTATTAAGCTTTCTATCTAGTGTAAATTATATCTGTAAAATGGTATTGTGGTCATTTAGCATCAGCAAGCAGACCTAAATAGCATAGGACAAGTAATAAATTATGGCTGAAGTGGGTATTTATGAACAATGAAGTAAAATGGAATAATAAAATATGTATGTAATGATTGACAAGAAATCAATGAAGAATGGACTTGGCCATTTGGCAGCATGCTGAAACATTATAAATTTTAGTAGAAATAGTACAATGTTAATTTTATTCATTTCACTAATTGTCTATCATTTATTTAATCAAATTCTCTACTTTAAGGAATAGCAAGAATGTGCACAAATAATATCCAGTTATCAACAAAGAGCAAAGGAGGCCCTAGATAGGTAGCTTAGTTCTTAGACCATCATCCTGATATGCCAAGGTTGCAGGTTTGATTCCCTGTCAGAGTTACATACAAGAATCAACTAATAAATGCATGACTAAGTGGAACAACAATTTTTTTTCTCTCTCTCCTTCTCCCCCTTTCCTCTCTATTTCCCTCTCTTAAAAATCATTTTTTTTAAAGAGCAAAGAGAAGAGAGAGAATTGAATATAATCCAAGAATAGGTTCTAAAAATGGATGTGGTTAGATAGAGCAAAGAGTTATAATTTGAAGAGGTTGCTTTTAAATCCTAATCCAGTAAAAGAATTTTAGGTCAAACATCTCAAATTTGGGACCACAGTATTATCAGATCTTGTAGATTTGTACTAACTACTGGATTCTAAACTATTGTCAGACACCAAAATTCAAACATGGATAGTTTCAATTTTCTCTTACCTCAAATGTTAAGAAAATAAACAATATCCATAAAATTTCATTTTAAAATAGGTAGACATGAATACAGGTAGTCTTTGTTAGTATTTCCTTATTTTAAAAATCAATCATGGACTCAAAAATAAGGAAATAGTGACAACCATAATGCATAACACATTTTAATGTTGTAATATGCATTGTCATAAATTATACTAGAAAAAACAAAGAGAATAAATCAGTATTTATACCTTTGATGCCAAGGCATTATCAATTTTTCAACAAATCTTAGAAGAATTTTATTGGTATAGTAGATGATTCTCCCATAATATATGAGAATGACTAGTATCCATTTCTTATTTATTCATACAACAAATATTTGTTTAGGTACATGTTATATGTCAGAAAATGTGCTGGACAGTAGTAATTTATTAGTCTGCAGTATTATTAATTTAACGGGAGAATAACAGGAGATGATACAAGAAATGATGGCATTTTAAAGCAGAATGATGACTTAGAATAAAGAAACAATAAGTAAGCTAGATAGGAGAAATATGATTTTGAAGGGAAATTGTTTGACTATGGAAAAGTTAAAATAGGCAGTTAAATCAATTCCAAAGTAATAGGGTAGTGAAGGCATGTCAGAAAAAGTAAAAGTTGTACAAATAAAGGGAAGTACTAGTTTTATGGCTTCCACTCTGAATACCAGGCAAAGTAAGTAGGATGTTTATTTTGAGCAATTACTGTTTATTTCCTAAAGTAATAAACCCAAAAATAGCCATAGAAAGACAAACGTCTGATGAAGATTTAGAATCCTTCCACCTAAGGGTGGCCACTCAGGGTTCTGGAAGTATTCAGTATGACTAGAAGACCAGTGGGAGTGGCAAAGGCTCTCGAGGACAGCCATGTACAAACTTAAGAAGTTGTAGGTGTTCTGATTCTAACAGGTTGGTCCTATGATCTTCAGTAATGAGGAACAACATCTCCTTTTTTAATTTAGCTCCAAAATTCCCTCACAAATTCTAAAAGCATTGTGACAGCATTGTCCAATAAGTTCTAGTGATGTCTTTTAGACTCATCAGAGAGCAGTCCTGTGGGAGAGGGTTGGCCTGAGGAGCTGCTAAATTCCCTAGATTGGTAACAATAAGGAATGTTATTAGATTGAGAATGGATGTATTGATCAGGGAAAGCACTGGACTTCTCTTTGGAACATCATTAAGGCTATAAAAACGTTACCTGCTATGCCTGTCTGCAGTTAGTTTATCCTATTAGCTAACCCCCCTTTGAGTACATCAATCCTTCATCTATTTAAAAGTGAAAGAGAAAGAGAAAATATAAGGGGAATATTCACTTTACATCAGATATGTACCAATGAAACAGACTGCTATTGTAAAAATAACAATAAAAATTCTACTCAGGTAAAACTAGGGCAAGATAAAATGTTTTTCCTCAATCAAAAATAACTCAATATGAATGACACAATCTGAAGGTCAATGATGACAATGTACCCCAAAGTAAAATTACCCAATATTAAAGACTGAAGCCAGAAACCACAAAATTGAAGGTCAACATTCTGGTCAGTTTTCACTCTCAGCAGAGTAATTACTAAGAGTGAAAGATAAATAACCACTAACTCATTCAAAAAGTAACCCAGTAGGTAGATGATCGTATCTGTTGGACTTGTCTGCGAGTTAATCACCTGCCCACCCCCATGCCTGGACTGCCATGTAGAGTTGGAAAAGTCTCCAGGTCATATGTACCCTCACATCCTCCAATCCACCCATTTAAGAATAGTGCATATACTGTGATAGGCTTTTCTGCCTTCCAGTTCTGCTACCTCTTCCTGGATTACAACAAATAAGGAACAGCATAGGCTGTCTAGAAAACCCTCATTCTTTGAGTCTCCAAAGCGAGAAGGTTTAGGAAGAGGTCAGGGCTTCCACAAAGCTGCAATAAATTGCTAGAACAAAAGGATCACTGTAGATATATAACTATGATTTATCAACTATGCTGGTCAGACTGGAATCAACAGGGAGAACAACTCATTAACTCATTTGTAGCACCCTAGAAATTCTCAAACAAGCATGTTTAAATTTATATAAGATAAAATTTAAAAAACACTTTACTTTTTTTTAAATCCTATCTTGAAATTCTTACAAAATTCTCTGTGCCACATCTTAAGGTGATTCTACCACCTCTCTCTTTCTACATCTTTGTCTCTGTCTTTCTTCTCTGTCATTGTAGTCTCTATCAATTTGTCCTTAGTCTCAAAGGGCTACCTAATTCTATTTCCAAATTATGCTTGCAGTCTATGACCTTGTAACTTCTCATGTCCTTATAATATGAGGACTAGTTTAGTGTCATAGACTGCAATTCTGTTGCCTGTTCAGAATGGTGATACTTTAGTACAAATATTCTGGTACAGTAAAGACAGAGTCTAGATAATATTGTATCTTGCTAAAGCATGGTACATTTTGATTGTCTTCCAAGTGTGTGCTGTGATCAAAATTACAAATACACAAATTGTTGATTACTTTCCAGTATATCTCATGTTTAGTGATGGGTATTGAACTAGTCTCTGTGTTTCTCCACAATTGTATTTTGCTCTTGTTTTACTTTCAAAGTTTTCCTCAAAGTACTTTTTCTAATATACTAATGTATTTTCTTATGAATTTTACTTTATAATTCAACTAACCAAAATAAGTGCTAACTCCAAGTGTGTTCCCTCTGGCATCTTTTCTAAAAAGGACAAATATTAAAATCTTCACAGTTCCACAGGTAAATTTTTTCCAGATATTATTTGTCAGGAATAATGTTAAAATGTCTTTTCATTTCTTTTCTTGGAAGGGGATCGGAGATAATCAAAGATTTCTAAGGACCTTATAACAATTAGTTTCTATAATGTTATAATTATTTGGCCCCATAAGGTACATGAGAGTACATATAGAATCAAGTTACTGTCATAACATTTTCTAACTAGTTACATTGACAAATTTTTCAGGTATTTGTATTGGTGTCACTTAGAAATCTCATGTGATAAAAATAAATTTAAGGAAGGGAGAAAAAAAGGAAGGAAAGAAGGAAGGAAGTGAGGGAGGGAGGGAGGGAGGAAAAGAAGGAGGGAGGGAGGGAAGGAAGGAGGGAGGGAGAAAGAAAGGCAGGAAGGGAGAGAGGAAAGTTCTAAATAAAACATCAATTTTTCCTAGTCAACATTCTTATTCTTAAAAAAAAAAACAAAAAAAAAACTTTGTTGCAGAACTGTGTTAGACTTTGAGAAAAATGCTACACCAGTACAGAGTTCCCTACACTTAGTTTCCCTATTAACATCTTAAGGTAGCATGATGTATTTACTTCAATTAATGAACCAATATTAATACATTTTATTAACACAAGTCCATACTTTAGATTTCCTTAGTTTTTTACCTAATATCCTTTTGTTGTTGTTCTAGAATCCCATCCAGAATACATTACATTTAATTCTCAGGCTCCTCTAGGTTGTGATGAAACCTCTTTAGTTTGTACAAATATCCAGTTCCTCCATGTTGCTTTATAAATGCCCCTAGGGTGTTCTTTCCCTAATTATTATAAATTATTATTCTAATGTTTAATTTTTGTATCAAGAGAATAAGCAATTACTTAAGAGATATATTGTAGATTCCAAAATAAAACACTTTTCTTTCTCTTTTTTTGTTTTAATTCATTCTTTTTTTCCCTTCTCAAAATATTAACTGACTGCCAACTGTGTGTCAGGCATTATCTGCTATTGGAATTCATTCAACAACAAATCACTAAAACACCTGCTTTGTGGAGCTTAAATTTTAGTGAATAAAAACAAAATATAAAAAATCATAATTGCATAGCATTCTAAAAAGTAATAAATGTGACAAAGGAGATAAAATAGTGCCAGGTAAGGAAGATTGGGAGGGAAGGAGTATTCAAGGTCATTCTCAACTGACATAGGAGGAAAGAGCTAAAGGAAATGAAGGCATGAGCTTTGTGGAATCTGTTGATAGAACATTCTGCTCAGAGGAAAGAGGCAGTGCAAAGGCTTTAAGACAGAAACTGCCTGGAGTGTGTGAGGAACAGTTAAGAATCTGGCATAGGTTGCTGGAGCAGAGTGAGAAAGAAAATGGGTAATAGTCAATAATGTCAGCAAGATAACAGAAGGGCTAATCTAATAGGTCCTGGAAGAACTTTGTAAGGCTAATAGTGTTAACTCTGTAGAATATTGAAAACATTTAGAGTATTTGAATAGAGCTGTTCCATAATTCATACTAAAATGGAGTCACTCTTACTGCTCTGCTTGGAATAGACTGTGGGAAACAAGAGTGGAAGCTGGAAAAAGGTTAGGAAACTACAGTAGTAATCCAGGCAAGAGATGGTGGTACACTGGAACCAGTTGTAGCAACATTAGAGATGTTTTAGAACTATGGTCTACTTCTGGAAATATATGAAGCCAACAACAATTTTCTAATAATCAGATGTGAAGTGTATAGAAAAGTAAAAGAGGATTCTTAGTTTTGTTTTTGTTTGTTTTTTAATCTAAATCATTGTGCCACAAGGTTGTCACTAATATAACATGACTAAAATGGAGCAGGTTTGGGTTGGGAGCAGAATTAGGAGTTCAGTTTTGGACAGGTTAAGTATAAGATATCTATTAGTCATCTAATGGGAGAGATCAAGTAGGCAGTTGAATATATATGCTTGAAGTTTAGAGTTACAAAAGATAGATATAAATTTGGTGCCATTAACACACATCATATTTGAAGTCACAAGATTTCATGAGACCCCAAAGAGCAAATGCTTAATATAAATATAGGTCAAAGAACTAAGGCTTGGGTCCTTTCAAAATAAGGATTTGGGAAGACAGGAAGTGTTGCTAGTGATGCAAGAGGAAAACCCAAAGAAGTAGAATCCTAGAAAACCAAGGTAAGAAACAAAGGGCCTCTCAGGAGAGTAAGTAAGTGATTAACAGAAGCCAATAACATATTTACAATTATAAATTGAATTATTATAAAATGCTAGTAGCCCTGGGCATGAATCCATGCACCAGTAGCTCTCTGAGGGGCCTGGCCACTCTGCTCCCGCTGCCCAAAGGCTCTCCCTGGGCCCAGAGACACATCTGTGGCTGGGCATGGAATGCTTGCCTTGTTGCAATGGCGATGAAGCAAGCATTCTGCCAGGCAGCTCATGCTGCCTACTCTAAGTGGCTGCCTCTCTGGGAGTAGGTGACACCAGGGAAGCTGAGAGGACTGGGTGCTGCCATCTTTGTGACAGAGTGCTGGTTAATTTGCATATTACTCTTTAATTAAATAGGATAGGGAGAACATTTATATTTACTGTAAAAGTTGATTTAATGGAGGGGGAGAAGTATGGGCTTTGAGTTTAGAATTATGTAAATACAGATACAAGTAATCTATAATGTGATCACTTTATACTCTGTCATTAGGGTGTGTCCTGGACAAGTTGCATACCTTCTTTATTCCTGAGGGAAACACTTCCTCTGGTCTTCCCCTTAACCTGTCTATCAGTTTTCTATATATTGTTAGGCTATAATAGATGGAAATATTGTTCAATAGCTATTCATATTTAATTTTAGTTCTGACTAAATAAACCTGTATGTTTACATGCAATGGGATTAGAACCATGTTTATGAAATGGAATTATCTTTAGAAAGATCATTTTGATCCCTTTTTCTCCCTGACCTGGGTCATGTGTATTCTATTTAATTATATCTTGTCTGCAAGTTATTTATGAGGATCAAATGCAAAAGCAAATGTTCTAGGGTACTAAGGTACATGTCTTTGTAACTATAGTAAACAAAGATAATAACTATAACAAATGGTTTTAAAATTCAGTATGTCTACCTATCTAAATAAAATTAGAGAATAAGATTATGGAAAAGTTTGAAAAACTGGTGACTAGAGACTCTATTTACAAGAAAACCTGATTTACAATTGGAAAATGATAAGATGGTTCTGTAATGGATTTTCCCAGTATCCATGACTTGATATTTTTAGCAATGGAGGCAACCCAACCAAGAAGATAGAGCACATAAGGAGAGATGCCTTAGGAGTCAGGAGCTCATTCAAAATAAGTGTTTTAATTGTTTGAAGTCAGTTAGTACATATTGCCCAATATCATTTAGAATTTTGAGCTTTATGTTAACATACAATATTGCACCCTACACATTTTTCTTAAACTCAGCAAAATTTGGATACTGTCTTGACTGAAAGAGTAAGCCCTCACCATTCAATAGCTTAATAAGTCATATTTTTTTCTAATGATGACAAGACCCTCCTTAAACCTTAGTGATAATGCAGATTTGGGGTCAGAAGAATAAACATCTTACATGAAGAGAAGGGTGACATCCATGAAGCAGAAATTGGAGTTAAGTAACAAACAGCTTAGTGTGGCATTGATAGCAACCAGAGAAATAAATATCTTGGCCCAAGTCAATGGTCATAATCTCATTCAGCAGGAAGAGCTGCTTAGAATAGTAGCTAAGGCCACAGAAGCTGTGAGGCTTCATGTAGTCAGCTCTATAAAACATTAATGGAACTCAAGGAAATTAGTCACAACCATCATTAAACTCTGCTTTACAGAGACTTAAGATATTGGAGCCTCAAAGATTCTACTTATAGGTGCTCATATTCAATAATTTTCCTATGTTTCTAAAGATGGGTGTTGGGATAATCCATGTGATGTTAGTATGAACACTTGTATCAGCATCCCATGTTTTCTTTTGTGAATCTTTGAAGAAATCACAAAAGTCATAAAGTCTTATGTTCTGTTTCTCTATCTCTAAATAAGGCAAGCTCAATCATTTGAGACAAGATATAAATATATTCTGAAAGTACTCCTAAGTAAACAATTCCATCCTAGGCAATGTAACCTCATATAAGAAACTTAATAAATATTGAATAATGAACTGAACATATTCATAACCGACAAACTTCCACATCAGGAAATGTTTCTTCATTGCTACCCTAGTCTCTCATGTTTTATTTCCTCTTATTATGGCCTCAGTAATGTAGAGAATAGCTAGCAATCAATCTCTGTACAATATCTTTTCTGTACATGAAGACTATTATTAAATTTCCTTCATGATCCTCAAACCCACTTAGCCTTCTCTTCTGCAGGCTAAATAATTCATCTTCCTTTTTTATTGTAGTCTTGCCTGAGTTTTTTACATTAGACAGGAGGAAAAGTCACAGAGGATTTTGAACCCAACATTCCTTAAGTATGTTAAGAGTAATGAGAAAATGGCAGTGATGTGTGGAGATAGGACCACTAATACATGATAACT
Source organism: Lasiurus cinereus (assembly GCA_011751065.1). Taxonomy (NCBI): domain Eukaryota; kingdom Metazoa; phylum Chordata; class Mammalia; order Chiroptera; family Vespertilionidae; genus Lasiurus; species Lasiurus cinereus. The sequence goes on from JAAGEH010002534.1 coordinate 1,929,228, forward strand.
AATGGAGATTTTCAAAGAAATGGCTAACATCTGAATAATTTTATAATTTACGCTTTCTATAGGACACAGAAGAAAAAATACTCAATGAGGAATAATATAGGTTTATATTCTTTAAATACATCTGCACCAGTTCTTCAGTTTCACAGAATTCCTAAAATCTGAGTTTTCTGTTTAATACCTGTTAATGGTTCACTCCATAAAATGGCAAATGCCTTGTACTCTTGTTTCTACAAGCAGATTCTTCTCTGAAGAATAGAGAAAAGAAAAATGGTTCATAAATTCCTAATGGCCTCAGAGAAAAAAATCTTGAATTCCATTCAGAAAAGTTAAATATAAAGAATGCAAGCTATTTATCAACTTGACATTGACACTGAAAAGTGTGAGGCATGTACAGTTTCCAGTTGTGAAAAACTTGCTACTGAATTGTATCCAACATTCAAGTCCCATGTCATCTTAAACTGGTTTAAGTAACGAAGCAGTGGATGCAAGAAAGTTAAATGTCTTTTCCTCCAGAAAACTGAGAATAAACTGCTGACATTGCCAAACTGGTTCCAAAGTTGATACAGAAGAGTGAGAAGCTACAGCTTGACTTAGACTGTTTTCATGAAAGAATGGCACAATCACATTAGAACTTCACTAGAGAGTCACTCAAATACTAAGTCTAACCTGTAAGGTGGTCACATCTAAATATTTTATTTGAATCAAATGTAATAGTCAACATAGCAATCTCATATGCCAGATGTGTAAAGAGTCCATGTCTTTGCCTTAGCCCGTGTGGCTCAGTTGTTTGGGCATTATCCCCAGCACCAAAAGGTTGAAACATCATCCAATGCTGGTTTGATTACTGGTCAGGACACATGCCTGAGTTGCATGCTTGATTTCCAATAGGGATTGTGCAGTAGAAAGTGAATCAATATTTTGCTCTCATATTAATATTTCTTTCTATCCCACTCCTTCCTCTCTAAAAATCAATCAACTATTAAATAAAATATTCCATGCCTTAAAACTTAAGAGAGATTATCCAGGAAACCCGTTATAATTACTATGATATACAAATAATAAAATTCAGTCATTTACCTTAATAGTTCTCCATTGACTCAAATGGTTTGTATACATTTTAATTTTGTCTTAATTTGCAGTCTGATTTAAAGAGTCATACTCCACCAAGGTGTTGAGGAAAGAGGAAGATCTCATATTTTACAATATTGTCATTAGTGAGAGACTGAATGGATAACTGGTTTTCTGCAAAGCATGTTTTGCCTAGGGGATGCATTCACTCTGGTTAATCAACTGGCAAACAAGACACCTAGGGTTATCTCTTTACCACCCTATTGCTCCATCAATAATGTACAGACTGTCATTAAGAACTCATTTCTCCTTTCTGGGCTGAATTTTGAGAGATGCATCATGTGGGAAAAAATAGGAATTATAGTGTGGAGACCATGGGTCACACTGTAATCTCAGATACATGCTGTGCTATTTCGCAGACAGTCCATCAAGATATGTTCCAAGGCATGCACCAGTGCATATAAAAATATATAGACTGAGACCACCAAACTCATTTCATTAGTACCTTTCAAGGTTAACATTATGATCATGCTTCAGGGCATAAACAGATGGCCAGCTGAGCTCAGGAAGGCATTTCACTTCTGTGGAAAGACTGTCCCCAGTGGGTCAGTTTGTATTGCAGGTACATTTTATGCTTTGCAAATATTTCTGTACCAAACTGTCTTTAATCCCCACCCCCCCTTCATATTGTAAATTATAGCTCGAATCATCAATTTTAAATAATTCCAATCTAAAAGCTTTCCCTTTTTTATTTATTTACTTTTTGGGTAGTTGATTCCTGAATTTCTAATTTTAAATAGATAGCATGTATTTTTTTTCATTTACTAATAAATTTGTGTCAGTACTATGTATTAGAATTGATTATAATCATATGATAATAGAAATGTTATTTGACTAAGGACATCAAAAGTATTGTCAATAGTAGTATTAGAAATTAACAGTCTCCATTGTCCAAAATGATGTCTGATGTTTAGAATCAAGTGTATGTAGTAGATTTCTGAGGTTTCTGGTCACTTACCTGTTTGTTCAAAAGCATAAAAGACACAGACATGATTCCCATCACCAGCTCCTGCTTGTGGCACCTTGCTCACAGTTCCAGCAAAGAAGTCCTTGGAGTGATACCCTCCAAATGTTCAACTCACACCTATTACAGAAGTATTCAGGCAGGAAGGTAAGGAAACAGAGTTGGAATTCCCATAAACAACCAGACACAGAAAGAAAGAATATGAACATTATCAGCACGTCATACTGTGGCTCTTCCTTAGGATTTGTCTGAGATTTTTTTTGTTCCTCATTATTTTCTCCTTTTCATAGGTGCCCTCTTTCTTCTCAGTTTAGGACCTGTATACGTATACATACTCAGTGGTATAAGATCTTCCAGTAGTGCTATACTGAGAAGTCATGGCTTTTATATTTTTATATTTTTTAACCATATAGGAGGAGATAACCACCTACATTCCCTCAACTTATTTCTGTGTTTTGCCCAACAGGGAACTCCCCTAGAGCTGCATAGTTAATGACTTATCAGCGGAGCCCATCTACTGTGTCAGTAAAACACTAACCCAGGCTGCCTGGGTTGCAACCCTACTTCACCACTTAGTAGGCAATTAACTTTTCTTACTTGGGTTCCTCATGGTCATCCCTGCACTTCCAGCCACATTTGGGAATGAGCCACAAAGTCAACATGAAGACTACTTGAATTAATTCAGAACTATACTAGCATAAAATAGTAGATGCTCAATAAGTGTTTATGGAATAGGTGAATGTAAAGTGCAAAGGAATATATCTGGCCTGTAGCAAATACTCTTTATTTTTATATTGTTTTTTT
>JAAGEH010002534.1:1937123-1994452 GCA_011751065.1 Lasiurus cinereus
AATGAGGACAACGTGTGTGTGTCGGGGGGGGTAAGGGCGGAAGTGGGGTGGGAACCAGGTGGAGGGGAGCTATGGGGGAAAAAAAAGAGGAACAATTCTAGTACTCTGAACAATAAAGATTTAGTAAATAAAAAAAAAAAAAACAGAGAACAACCTCGGGATAAAACAAAACAAAACAGTATTTCACAATACTTGGGGTGGCAACTTATTATATCCTAGTATAGAATACTACATCTATGACAACATCTTATTAGATACTACACTTGATCTTAGCCAAAAGGCCAAGAAGCGATTACATCTTATTAGAAATATGGTTATTAGGCAAATGGGTGTTTGGGGGGTTGAACATTTTGAAAAGTGATTTTAGGTGAAACAACCCAAACCTCTTACAGGGTTGGGGTGTGAGAATGTGGCATTGGTCTGTGCCTGTGTCATTTGGCTGACTTCTCTCTGAGACTAGGTTCTGTTCTGCTGCTACCTGCTGGCAGAGCTAGTGTGACAGCTTTCAACTTTAGATCCATGATACGTTTCCAGACCTGGAGCCTGCTCACCCATCTGGGTTGACCCTGTGACAAAGTAGCAAGTCTGTTCTCTGCACAGATTTGATGTGACCACAGAAATCCATTTTCCCCTGTCTATGAACTCACAATGAAATGGCAATTTCATATAACAGCTTCCTTTCATTTTACCTGTTCTGATGACATATATTGTACAACACTTATCTTCTTCGAAAATGGGTATTTTTATCAGCAGTTCTCTTTCAGAAATTGGAAAAACAATTAAGAGGAGGGTTTGTCTAAGAAAAGAAAGTATGGAAGAATATTCAAGAGGTATGGGGGACACATACAATTTCTCCACAAAGGAATCCTAGGATTCATGTGACACACAGAACCCCTTCTAAAAGCAGCCAACATAAAAAACCTTTCTTTAAAAAGTTTTCCTTTTATTGATTCCAGCTCTTATGTAGATGTGACAATCATCTGCTACTTCACAAAATTCTTCTTCAATTGTACCCGTACAACAAAAGCAATGAGGATGTTTAATTTTTCCTGACCTTATAGGAAGGTATAGAATGTGCTAGGTGCCCAGAGTTTGTTTAAAGTTCTGTCTGGCTGTAATAATGATGCAAGTGTGTCTGTCACATCATGTAGTAGCTAGCAGTGTGGAAAGTGACATCTGCCAACCAGTAATGGTGGTCATACCTCACTGCTGCTCCAACTGCTCACCGTCCAGGTCAGCCTGCCACCCTGAGCTCCAGCCAGCTGTCAGGATTGTCACAGCTGCCATCTTATTTACTGCCATAAGCTTTCTTGGCATTGTGGACCCAGACACTGCTGAGACGGCGCCTGCCATTGGCTGTCAAAGGCACAGGGACGAAGGACTCTGAGGAGCCCTGGGAAGGTGCAACATGTTCAAACCACCTGACAGTGAAACCAGTCAGCACCGAAGTCTCTGAGGTTGTTCTTGGTTGACTGATAAGATTGGACAAGGCACAGTAGGCCCTCCAGAAGTCTTATTCAGAGCTGTTTTAATTGAATGTGTCACTGATGAGGGAAAATCACTTGGGCTGTAGCATCTATTCCAAATGAAACAATTGTTTTAAAGTAATTGGTCTGACAAGAAGGCTGGCAGCCATTAAGGATAAGATGCATGCATTTCTAAGAGAAGAGACAGAAAACATGCCATGACTCCACTTTTAAACTTTTCCCTTTACTTCTCTTGAAACAAGCCCTCTTAAGACCTCTGATTTCAATAAACATCAAAGATCCTAGGGACAGCCTTTTGCTATTTATTTTTACACACATCAGAGGCTCATTCTCAGCTTGCTTAAATCATTTGACAACAACTATTTGCAATGGATTTAACAGGGGGAAAAATACAAAGGGTTAGTTCGTCTCTGGACTTTTTTTGCACATCTCACTGTTAGCAATTCTTGATACAAGAACTGCAATTATGCAATGTAAGACAGAAGGTCAATTACATCAGCTAGTTAGCACAGATTGAGCCAAATTTCCCCAGTATGTATGTGGCTCCTCAGGAGATCAGCTGAGTTTGTGAGAGCCAAAAGCATCTAGGCAAGTGGTGTTTAGCTGTATAACACACCTGTGCAACAATAAAATATATAGCACATTAGAAAGAAAAGAAATTATATTCTCTAACCCACAATTATTGCACACACAATAGACAAGTTCAGGTCCCACTAGAATGATAAAGACAACCAGCATTACTATGATATTTTGCAAAATATTTTACATATATTATCTCATTTGATTCTCACAATATTCAACATAGGAATTATCTTTAGCCATTATACATGTAGGAGGAAGAAAGTCCACCTACATAACTATATGGCAGAAATGAATATGAAAGCAATATTTTTTACTCCAAGTCATCATTTTTCAAATATACCACAATATCTGACTTCATCTTCAACTCTCTCTTTTTGCTACCCTTAATACGCTCTTCCTATGAAATCACATCTGGTCTAATGTTTTAAGTAAAATATATCAATGAAGAAAGAAGAAGATATCCATCATCCTTCCTCTAATACTTCCTATTTTGAACTGGAGTTTCCTCTATGAGTTTCTAAGCACATAAAGCCACTGTAATGGTTAAACATGTATGTTCTTATTCATACTGAAATCCAGCTCTATGACCTCTATAGCTATATGCACTTGAGAAACTTATTTATTATTTTATGCCTCAGTTTTTCCACTCACTCATTTATACATTCATTGAGGAAGTATTATATACCCACTGCATGGGGGATACTGCCCCCAGTCCTTAAAATATAACATGGAACAAGCCAAATAAAATTCCTTCTTATATTACCAGGGAAGGCAGTCAGTTAACAAATAAGTAATAGATATTTATTGGGTAGCAAAACCTGTAGTGAACAAAGAGAAAGCTAGTTGGAGGATAGAGAGTGACGGGTGAACTGGGAAGAGGTGCTATTTTAGATAGAATGGTCAGAGAAGGCATCTTTTAGAAAATTACATTTGAACAGAGATCTGTGTGAAGGGATCCTCTGAAGAGAATTTCAGGCAAAGGTAAAGACAAATTGAAAAGCCCTGAAGTAGGAACAGGCCTGTGTGTGTTCAAGGAGAAAAGGAGCAAAGAGGTATTCCTACAGTAAGATGAGAGCAGTGGACAAAGCTGGTAGGCAATAGTCACAGAGGTGGTCACTCACGTAGGGCCTCAATACTACTCAAAAGACTTCTGACTTAAGTCTAAGTGTGATGGGAATCAACTGGAATGGAGATTGTCATGGCATGGAGATTGTCACTCCCACAGCAATCTGAAGAATAGAGAAACAAAGCAAGAACAGGGAAACTATTTAGAAATCAGTTTCAAGTAATCCTGAACACAAGTTGTTGCCATGGAGGTGGTGAGGAGTGATAGTAATTTTTACTGATGAATTGAATGTAATGTAGGATGGAAGGCAAAGATTAATCAAAGGTAAAAGCATTCAGTCTACACTATTGAGTTACTGATCTGGGACACATCAGAGGTGACAAGATTTAGGGAAATTAAAAATGCCTGCTTCTAGGTTGAATGTGAAAACAAAATCTTTGACTATAAAGTCTGGTCTATAATAAAACCTCAATAAACTTTAGGTACTAGAGGTCCAGTGCATGAAATCTGTACATGGGGGAAGGATGTCCCTCAGCCCAACCTCTCCTTATCTGGTACTCCTTGGGTAGGATCCCTAGGCCTGGCTGATGATCAGAGCCTGTAGGAAAGGGGCTTTCCTTCCCATGGCTGCTGGCAGCTGGCCCCACCCCCACCACTGCCACTGCCACTGCCACTGCCACTGCTTGCTATATGCACAGCGCTGCCTCCCCACTACTGGTGCCTTTCCTCTGCAGGTGACAGGCATGGGTTGCAATCGCTTGGCTGGCCTGGGTCTCCCTCTGTGGGGTGATCAATTGCAGGGCCCTCAGACTGATTACCATGCAGAGGGAGGCCCTGCCTACACACCACAGAACTACCAGCTGGGTGGCCTGTGCTTCCCTTTGTGGCCATGGGCAGGGTGCCTGGGCCTCCCTCTGCAAGGAGATTTATCACTCAGCAAAGAGAGCCCCACCCACTCAGCCAGGATTCTGAGATCGATCACCACATAGAGGGTTGCCTGGGCCTCCCTCTTGGCGGCAATTGCATGGCCCCTGCCCCCCAATCGATTCCTCTGCTGGGCTTCCCTCTTTGGAGAGATCAATCATGGAGAACCCCCTCCGCAATTGATCACCCCACAGAGGGTGGCCAGGGCCTCCCTCTGTAAAGTGATTATGGAGTGATGGCGGGGCCCCCACAACCAATCACATCACACCCACCTCTGCTGGCCTGGCACCAGTGTATGTCATAGTGTGGTTGTCTGGAAGGTTATCTGAATGGTTGTCCTGCTGTTCAATCCTTCGGTCAATTTGCATATTATGCTTTTATTGTTATAGATTATTATGATCATAATCAGCATTAGTATTATTACTAATTAATCTAGTCTTGTAAATCTTATTTCCTAAATAGTTCTCACATACTTTCCTCTCTATATTCACTGTTGTGCTTTGATTCAAGTCCTCATTATCTTGTATTTGGATTCTTATAATGGCCACCTAACTTGGTCTCCTATCTCTGTCCTACAGTATATTTAATCTACATTCTTCACTATAAGCAGAATGATCTTTCTGATTTGTAAATTTGATCATGTGTTTTTCTAGCTTAAACACTTCAGTGGTTCTCTATATCCTGGACAGAAAAAAAGAAGATATAATTATTTAATGATATAGTCCCTGACTATTCAGAACCACCCTCCAGGTTTTTTCAGGCTCCAGTAATGTTAAAATACCTATAGTTCTTCTAAAATTACAGGGGTTTATGCCTTTCTGTCTATGTCCATGTAATTTATGTTGCTTGGAATACCCATTTACTGTATGGAATACACTGTATCTTGCAAAATTTTATTATTCTGTTTAAATTCTTCTAAATAGGTATCTCTTTGTTTAGTCTCTCAGAAAGAGCAGTACCTCCACACCATCCCATGTCTTATATGTTCTATTACTGTAAGTAGTGTATTTATCTTATGCATATAAGACAGTGTTAACATGAATGTATAGTTGAGTCTATCCTACACAATTGAAAAACCCTTGACAGCAAGGATGTGTCTTCTTTACCTTTGAATGAATATATGTGCATAGTTAGTGGCATGTGTATCTCTAGCTTGATTTTGTAGTTGTTAATCCTTACCTGAGGATCTTTTTCATTGATTTTTAGAGATAGTGAAAGGGAGGGGGATGATACAGAGAGAGAGAAACATCATCAATGTGAGAGAAACACATCTAATGATTGCCTCCTGCATGTGCTCTGACTAGGGCTGGAGATCTAGCCTGCAACACAGGTACATGCCCTTCACCGGAAACGAACCCAGGACCCTCAGTCCCTGGGCCAACACTATCTACTGAGCCAAATTGGCTAGAGCTCCACCTTGATTTTTGTAACCTAGCCAGATGATTTTTGAGAAGAGGTTTTCTCTCTATAATTCCTTGTGTCTAGGTGTCAGAGACAGAGTGGAGTATTAATGCACCTATACTCTGGTGCCTAAGATCAGAATTGCATAAGATGGGGATGGGTTTAGGGTTTTAACAGACTTACTTAGTTTAGAATGAATTTTCCAATGACACAGTATCTATTAACTTTAGGGAGTTAAGGTAAACATAGAAACAACTCAAAAGTGAAATAAAAGTGATGGGATAAAAGACTTTTTCCTTTGCCTCAACTAACTACTGCATTCTATCATGCTTTTTGTAATCTTGGGTGTTCATCCTTTCTCTCTCATTAACCTGAATTATTCATGCCAAATCAGCCTCTGCAGATATGTGAGGATCATTTCTGCTTTGGAGTTTTTTTCTATTATTTTGAATAATCTTTCATGTTTTCTGAGGCTCTAAACTTAACACATGCAATTTATGAGTCATCTTAATGTCTTTATCACTCACTCTGATTTGGATTGATACCTTCATTTTGTGAGGTTGTAACATTATCTGTACAATTTCCGTGGGTTTCAAAATATGTTTGGTCTCATGTTATTTTAGTAATATTCCATTTCTGTACTTATTTCTTCAAATCGCTTTTAATGCCTTCCTTTGAAAATAATTATATATATATATATATATATATATATATATATATATTGCATCTCTAAAAATCCATGGCATAGTTTGGCCTCAGTACAGGTGTTCAATAATAGACACTAAAGTAAAAAAGAAAGATATATAAAATGTGATGATCAAACCCATAATTATAATCATTTCAAGTTTGGACTCTGACATCATCTCAAATGGAATGTCTTTTAGAAGGTCTCAAGGCAAAATGTAAAAAATCCTTATTTCATTTCACTTACAATTATAGGTAGGATAATGAACTCAATTAAAACTTAAATTTGATCATCAGTAGTCATTTTTTTAAGTTAGAAAATGAGGTTCTACTTGAGAAAGAAAAGCAAAATGTATTTTATCTCAACTTTATAAGACATAAGCTCACAGTTTATGTCTTACCAAGCAAGAATGAGGAAACAGTATTATCAGATCTTCCAGTTTCATTTTTTTCAAGAAAAATGAGCCCTTTCTGAAAATGGTGGGCCAAAAAATTATTTTTAAGTGCTGCAAGGGACAGCATTTGAGGGCCAAACCAAATAGACCTAAAGTCTGGGAGTCTCTGTTCCCAACAGCTGCCAGAGAAATAATTAGATTCACCAGGGATAAGAGCTTTCAAGGACCCAATAAAATAGATGTTTGTAAATCCAGTATATGATTTAACTGCACTTCTTCCTTGGTTTTAACTCCTGAAACAAAACATTTTGGAGGAGAGATTTGAAAGTATTTCCTCTATTTTACATATAGTAATAAAATAAAATCAAGGGACATATATATTTTTTAATGGTACCCAGTTCAAGGACAGCTTCCATTGCCCATGCAATATCTAATGTGCAAGTTCCTCATTACACAATTTCACACTGGCTCCCTCCATTACTTCTTTGTCAAACAAAATTTAAAAATGAAAGCCCAGGACAAAGGGCATTGTAAATGAATTTAAAACTGTCACAGCTGTTCCAAGCAGCCTGGGAAGATGTATAGTAAATTTTACTTCCCTTCATGATATTTTTTTTCTTAGAATAAATATTGGCAAGTGGTCAGCCTGTCATGAGAGTCCAATTAAAATTATATATCATTGCAAGTTTTCTTTTCTCTGATGTTAGTAATGGAGATCTTTCAGATAGTCCTTTGATATCCACTCCTGGGCATTTTAATTTCCTGACAAATCTATCATCTGAAATTTGCCATCAGGAGTAGTCAGTCTCTGAGTTGTGATAAAATAGCACAGATCCTGGTATTTTCCTTAGCACTGTAACAAAGAGACAATAGCCTTGGATATTATGGTTCTCTATACTTATAACCTTACCTTTGTCTGTGTACCAGTGTACTATCAGAAGAAAATTCAGCTGTGGATTTGATACACTTATGAAGAAATGCATGAATATATAACATCTTAGACCAGCATCTCCAAATCTTCAGGATCTTCCTGGCCTCTCAAATTCTCATTTTGTTATTATAAATTTCTTACATATATTTTGACTATATAAAAAATAAAAGTTTTTATTCACTCTCCCAGAAAAACACGATTTTCTAGAGTATATTGAGAATAAGTGGGGCTATTTTGAAATGGAAAATTGCTAACAGATCAAAACTACAATTTTAAACAGTTAGAAGTTACTATATTTGAAATGTATATTTATTCAATTAAACAAAATATGATATTTTCTCTTGGAATGTACAGAAATATGTAGGATCTGAGGGAAGCAAGAGGGTTGTTTTTTTCTAATTACTAATGACTTGTTACTTAACAAATCAAAGTGGAGGTCAGCAATTATTTTATTTAGAAAACTAAATTAGATTTATAGAAGCAATGACTTCAAAATATTTGGTCATTTATTTAGTTTGTTTTTAATAGTGATGAGCTGCTGTGGAAGAAATTAATTGGTGAATGATGGCTCGAATGAGAACTTAAGGATCTCAACAACACAGAGCAGCATGTATGCTATATGTTATGGGCAGAATTCTGTCCTCCCTTCATATGTTGAGGTACCTCAGAATAGGACTGTATTTATAGATAAGGCCATTCAAAAGATAATTATGTTAAAATAAGGCCCTTTGGGTGGGCCCTAAACCAATGTGACTTATGGAAAGAGGAGATGAAGATACACAAAGAGACTCCAAGAATTCAATGCACAGAGCAAAGAGACAGCTATCTGCAAGCCAAAGAGAGAGGTCTCAGAAGAAACCAAACTTGCTATCAGTTTGATCTGGGAATTCTCGCCTTTAGAGCTATGAGAAAATAATTTCTGTTGTTTAAATACTCATTCTGTAGTATTTGACTCTGGCAGCTCTAGAAAATAAATATATAAGGAAAGGCCAAGACCTATAGAAATCAATGCCATGGCATCCAGAATGGAATAAAGGCAGTGATGTTTGTTATAGAAGTCTCCCACACACTATAAGGGTACAATTGTATTTGAAGTCTTATGGCCAAGGACCACAAGCTTGGACAAAATTACATATCAAGCATTCAAATCTGAATTCTAGGATATAACAATAAAGGAGGGTGAGTAGTAAGTCAATTCTGAAATAACTCTGTGTAAGGCAATTTGTCCATACACTGAAGGACTTTCTGAAATGGGCCAAAGGTAAAATCAGGGTTTAAAATTTTGGGTAAGAAGGTTGCCAGGAATTAATGAAGTACCAGGTCACTTAGGCACTGGTTGAGGTTTAGAGCAGGACCACTATCTTTGATTATCAGATAGGGTACAATAGAGAAGAGCAGATCCCAGTGTCACATGAAGATAGGTAATGCTATAACCCAAAGGCTGAATGCTATAACCATCTCCTTACCAGTAACCAGATCTTTTATCTAGGTTGCCAAGACAAGACATGGGGACATTGGAACATTGGCAGAGGTGAAGTAGGTGTATGTGAGTGTATAGATTTATGTAAAGATCCATTAATTATGGCTCAGTCAGAATAGCCTAGTTCTGGAGGTGACTTGACTTAATCAGATTTTTTTACTCACTTAGACACTCATTTAAATGTCAACATTTATGGAGAAACCCCAATACTGAGTCTGTTTTTTACTGCGGTGATTGTGTCAGTAACTAATGCTAAAGATAGGGGGAGGGGGAGAGTGGTTTGAAGAGCAAGACTATAGTTAAAAATAGCACTCATATAAAGGGAGCTACAAGGGAAAAACAGAAGTAAATGCATAGACTACATTCATGTACAGTATATAACTTTCAAACCACAAGTACTTGTTGCTGTTTTATAGCATGCTAAATTTCACAGGATTCATTAGAGATGTCACACAAAAACTTAAAAATATAATCTCAAATTTTAAGGAATAATTCTCCTATTAGCCAAAAAAACACATTTACATAAAAATATCAACTATATGGCTTAGTGGAACTGAGTATAAATAGTTTTGGATGATCAGTTCTTGGAAATGTCAGTGTGGATTGAGACTTTAACTGTTCTTTGTGAGTGGGTTATGGTTTACATTGGCACCAAAGATAAAGAATGCATTGAGGCCAACATCCTAAGGGAAGTTGTTGAATTTAGAGATTAGTACAGCATGCTTTTTAAAAAACAGAAAACAAATTGATTTTACTTGAGGCAGATGATTACTCAAAGAGCAAAGGGAGTTTGAAGGTGTTGAGTTCCCCAGGAAGAAGATTCTGAGAGCATTCGGGAGTGCTCTCAGGATCAAGCTGTGGCAGGAAAAAGAAGTAGGATTGATCAAACAGAGAATGGGGCTCCAAGTCTGTCTACACAAAGGCCTCAACTGACCAAAATGGAAACTCTGAAGCTGGGATGACCCTTCTGAGTTGAAGCAAGGGGACTGAACCATTATAGTCTTATACTGCCCATTTCGCCCAGGAAGTAGTGTGATATTGGACAAACCAAATCTCTGAAGCTGAGGTCAATTTTTAGGAGTTCTAAGATCTGGAGGTAATCAGCTCTGATCCTAAAAGAGACATGGACAACATCACAGCATTCACTCCACCCCATTTCTGTGTCTATCAGATCCAGTTGTTTTTATGCTTATGTTCTTGGAAGCAGACCTTCTAGGTCTCTGCTGTATCTATTTTTTTTTTTTTGAAGAAAACTTAGGAGGAAAGGAAGACATGTGGGACAAATTATAGCTCCCAGTAGAACAGCTGGTTTCAGGATTGTAACTGATACTCATGAACTCCCTCCTATACCATAGTCTAGATATTTCTATCCTCAGCTAGCATTTCAGCTGTTCTAGGTGGCTTACTGAGTGATGTCACTATGATGCTCACACTTATGGGATCTGAACCTATTTTTTTCTGGCTGTGGTTTCTGCACTAGACTATTTACTATCAAAGTTGATCAAGGAAGAAGCAACAGTGAATCACCTGTTCCAAACACTTTTTCTCCCTGTCCCTCTTGTGTAACATGAGGCTGATTATCAGGGTCAATTGCCCTTGCCAGGAGGGTGACTACTCTTCCTGCCTTTTAGTCTCTTGGCACAAGGATCCCAAAGTCTTCAAGCAAAATAATAACATAGTTCAATGGAACTCTTGCTTTGTGACCAAAGGGAGGCTTCTCCACTTTGGAAGTCAGAACAAAGCCCAAAGTTGCTTGAACAAGCTGGGAGGCTACTGGAGTAATTCAGGGAATATGGAGAAAGAACTAAGACCAGCAGGTGGAATTTGATGGAGCAAAACAGACAGGTTTGAGATAGATGTTTTAGATGGAATGATAGATCTAACTGGTGGGACAAGAGTACTTGGATATTTGGAGAGTATTAATCTTTGCCATAACTATTACTAAAAAATGCAGGCAAAATAAATATATTTTCCAATTAACAGGGACTATTTGCTACCATCAAATTCACTGAAGGGTGTTCTAAAACTCCATCTTAGGAATGGAAATTGACCCTCAAAAGCTATACTGAGATACAGCAAGGAATAATGACAACAATGTTTGCTAGCATGTGGTAAATATTTACTACATAAAACAATGAAAGAATAATGACTAGTCAATGGAATTAGAATAACAGGATAGTGTTTAAATATAGAAAAATAAAAACATAAGAGATGTGAAGGGATGAACAGGGTTAAAGTGTCCTAAGATATTATCTTGTGCAGAGTGTAACGGAGCAAGTCCCCACAAGATAGACCACAAAGGCTAATTGAATTCAAACAGGCCTAAATTTATTACAGATTCGAATCTGGGCTCAAACCTTAGCTGACATAGCAGCCTGGCTCCTTTTCCCCATCAGAGTACCTGAGTTAGGGCAATCAGCTCGGCCTTTTGGGCAGAGGTCCCATGTCCTAGGGCTTGTGCCCAGATGACAGAATCTAGGGTGACTACGGCAGCTCCTATATATCGGGTGCCCTTTTCTACAAAACTGCTTCCATCAGTAAAAAGTGTACAAGCACTGTGGGTGCAGGTGGGGAGCATCATCACTGCACCCTCCAAGCAAGAGAGGTCCCTGAGTAGCTGGCTTCCCTGACCCACAGCTGGGATGGCCCTACCTGTCATGGGTTCTGAAAGTCCAGGACGTGAAGGTTGTAAGACAGCGCTGCATAGAGATGCTTGGTGGTGAAGCGCAAGCAATACACCAGACTGCTCAGGGGTGTCGACGTCAGCGTGAAGGCATGTAGACAGGCCCTTTGGCGCCGGTCCCACAGTAGTACAACCCCGTAGTAGGAGGAACCTGTGGCCAGCAAGTGGTTCCCATCTGTCTGCAAGCAGTACAGGATGCTGTCGTGGGGCTCCTCCCACTCCATGACACACTCCTGACGCTGGCTCGAAGGTTCCAGTATCGAACATAGGTGTCATAGCCACAGGAAAGGAGCGTGAAAGGGGACTCATACATGAGGTCCAGCACCCCAGTCCCTGGGGGAAAGTCACTGCCCAGGTGCGTCATCAGCTGCCCACTGTTGAGGTCCCAGATTCTCAGAGGTGAGAAGTGCCCACAACAAGCCGTCCCAGTCACAAAAGAGCTGAGTAATGGGCTGATAGCAATGGACCAGACTCGGTCTTCAGTCTGGATGGTGTGTAAGCACTGGCCAAGCCGGCCTGAGGCCAAAGACCATACCTTGGCCGTTCTGTCCCTGGAGCCGCTCACGATGATGTCCCCTTTGCAATCCATTCCACATAGTTCTCCAGCTGTTGGCAATCGTCCCAGGTGGGTTGATAGTGGTTCGTGTTTTATGGGTGCTCTTACTTGGAGCTGGTGTACTTGGTGACGGCCTTGATGCCCTCGGACAGGGCGTGCTTGGCCAGCTCGCCAGGCAGCAGCAGGCGCACGGCCGTCTGGATCTCCCGGGACATGATGGTGGCAGGTCAGGAGTGGCCTGGCCGCCCGGCTGCCCGGGGTTCCCCTGGTAAGAGCGCTGACAGAGGGGCAGTCCCTCTTTTTATACCCATTCTGCCTTCCCCTGTTGGCTCATACTGCTGACTCGGCAATCTTTAATTGGTTCTCAGGCAGCAAGGGACCAGCTAACCCAGGAGGTGCCTAGTAAGGCTGCTTGACCTAGTTAGCCTAACAAATTCAGGAAGTTGTGGTTCAGGTGTTGTGGTCTGGCCGAAGATAAGAGGCTCAAGATTGCAGTTAATCAGAGGCAGGTTCACACTTTTAACCCTGATTCTGAACCTTCCCCTCCCCCTTCTTTAATAGTTTGCAGGCCTGGCTTTAGGGGAGGAAGTGTTGCAAGCCTAACCGTAAGGGGATTCCTCAGTAGTTCCCAATTTAACCACTACAAAGAGGAGGGCTGAGATATTGATTCCTTTCAAAGTGTTATATATGCAAATTATAAATGTGAGTGTGCACTAAAAAATAGAGAAAAAATTTTATTTCAGAGATTCCCCTCCCCCAAAATTTATAGCATTGTTTTAAAATATATATTTTTATTGATTTCAAAGAGGAAGGGAGAGGGAGAGAGAGATAGAAAGATCAATGATGAGAGAGAATTATTAATTGGCTGCCTCCTGCCTGCCCCCTACTAGAGATTGAACGGGAATCCCAGTCATATGCCCCCACTGGGAACCAAAATTTAATCTGTTTCATGAGTCAACACTCAACCACTGAGCAACATCAGCCCGACTAAGGGCCTCATTTTAACATAATTATTTCTTTAAAGGCCCTATCTCCAAATACAGTTACCTTTTAAGATACCAGATGTGAGGACTCAGCATAAGAATTTTGGGAATACAGAACTTTCACTCTTCAATACATGTAAAAACTTCACTGACACATTTGTTTAACGTTGTTCTTTTGTTGCTTATATTTTCTATCATAAATACCTATGCCATTTTATCTAGAGACTATATTGAATATCCCCAAATAAGCAAAGCCTGTAGTTAAGCATTCTGTCTTGGCAGATTGATTCTTTTAGCAGCATTAAAAATATTCATCATGGCCCTGGTCAATGTGGCTCAGTTGGTTGGGTGTAATCCCAGGCACCAAAAGGCTGCAGGTTGAATTCCCAATTAGGACACATGCCCAGGTTTGGGGTTTGATCCCCAGTAGGGGCTGTGCAGGAGACAGCTGGTGAATGTTTCTCATTCTCATCAATGTTTCTCTCTCTCTCCATCTTCCTTCCTTTCTTTAAAAATCAATTAAAAATCTTCATATATATTCAGAGTTGACTATACAGCTGTTTACTTTGTGGAGTTTAAGGGATTTTTTAAATGCACCTGCCTGTATCTGAAAATAAAGTTTCCACCAGTGAGGACTTAAAAATCCTACAATCACATTCAAATAATTATTATTAAAGTAAAATAATTCATGGATATTACGTATCATATCTTATCTGAAATTGCCTACTTTAGTCTACATTTCTACTGTCATAAGTAAATAAACATCCTGAAAATCAAGCTCACAAAGTACTGTTTGGACACAGAGGTAACACAAAAATCACTTGTAAAACAACAGGTCTAGTGTTTGATCCAGAAAAATAAGTGAACCCTAGTTTATCTGTTAAGAGTTTTTTAATTATGAATATCTTCTCTGGAATTACTTAGATTGTTTTCAGACTATGAAAAAAGACCTTGTGCAAATGGGACATTAAATATGGGCACACGTGTATGTTGGGATGATGAGAGGATATGAAGTCACTATGAATACAAATTGTAGATGGAGAATCCATGGATGTATGCACAATACAATATACAGATGATGTAGTATAGAAAGATACATTTAAAACCTATGTAATTTTATAACAAAATAAATTTAATAGAAATCTAAAAAATATACACAAAAATTCAGATGTTACTATTAGTATATTTCGCAAAAGTCATTTTCAAATTTTAATTTTAAAGACCAAAAAGAGATGATATGTAACAAGATTTTGATGTGGAGATCACGAGAGGCTTGAAGCATGGGGAGGAGAAATAATGTTCTATACTAGATGAATAAATACCAGTTAGATAAATGCTTTCAAATGAATAGATGAGTCTGTGCCTTAGTTTTCTCATTTATAAAGTGATGCACAAATTTATCTAATTCTTAGGAATACTATAAAATCAGTGATTTGATATGTTTTGGGAGAAAATCATATATTTATTTATTCATCAGCCTTGTTGATTACTAATAATATACCAGCAATCAGAATAAAAATAGCTTTTCTTGGCTTTCAATAAGCTCTTAGTCTATTTAGGGTAAACATGCAAATCTTACCTAATAAAAAAGTAATATGCAAATTAATCATTCCTTCACTCCACTCATCAGCCATGCCCACTTGCCACACCTACCAACCAATCAGGAGTAAATATGCAAATTAACCCCAACCAAGATGGCTGAGGTCACCGAGCGAGCAGAAGGGAGGCTTGGGTTTCCCCAGCGATGGAGGAAGTCAAGCTTTCCACACAATCTGGTGGGCTCAGGCCTCCACTCAAGGCTACAAAGTTTCAATTATAGAAGATAAATAAATCCCAACAAAAATGGCAGCAGCCATGGAATTGGAGAAAGCAGGAGGCTAGGGTTGCCCCTGGCAATGGGGGAAGCCAAGCTTTCTCACACACCCTGGCCAGCCTAGGCCTCTGCTTGAGGCTATAAAGTTTCAATTATAGAAGATAAATAAAACAGAAATGGCTGCCACCACAGAGCAAGCAGAAGACTTGGTTCTGCTCCAAGCTACAAAATTTCAATTGTAGAAGATAAATAAATCCCAGACACCAGGGCCTCTGCTTGGGTCACTAGGGGTCATGACTAGCCTGCAAACCATCACAGGCCCCTTTCCCAGGTCACCCAATGCCCCAAAGGAACCCCACCCTGATCTGCGCCACCCTTCAGGGCAAACCAGCTGGCCCCCACCCATGCACCAGGCCTCTATCCTATCTAATAAAAGAGTAATATGCAGATTGACCATCATTCCAACACACAAGATGGCTGCCCCCATGTGGTCAAAAATTCTGCCCCACCATGTGGACACAAGATGGCCAGCAGGGAAGGGAAGTTGGGAAGAACTAGGCCTTCAAGGGAGGGCAGTTGGGGGCAATCAAGCCTGTAGGGGAGGGCAGTTAGGGGTGACAGGCTGGCAGAGGAGGAAAGTTGGGGGAGACCCAGGCCTGCAGGGGAGAGCAGTTGGGGGCAAACAGGCTAGCAGGGGAACAGTTAGGTATCAATAAGGCTGGCAAAGGAGTGGTTAGGGGGTGATCAGGCTGGCAGGCAGAAGCAGTTAGTGGCAATCGGGAAGGCAGGCAGATGAACAGTTGGGATCTAGCAGTCCTGGATTGTGAGAGGGATGTCTGACTGTCATTCGGACAGTCCTCGAGAGGTCCGAGATAGGAGAGGGTGTAGGCTGGGCTGAGGGATGTCCCCATGCATGAATTTTGTGCACCAGGCATCTAGTAAATATATAATATGCCAAGTGGCACACAAGTGCACACAACACACACTCTAAGTCTGTATGGTCTAAGGTTCTACAAGGGTGGTAAAGAAGTCCTCTAACAAGGAGACAGCTGAGTAGGAGTCTACAGGAAGCAAGCTAGTGATTGAGGGGATTACCCGAGTGAGAAGTAACCATTGCTTCTGTGCAAAGAACAGCAATAAGAGCAGTGTGATTGAGAGAGGTGCATGAGGGGGAATGGGAGGGGAAGTTATGGGTTCAGAACTCAAGAGAGTTTTACTCTGAATCACACTGCACACCATGGGGATTCTTGGAGTAAAACATGGTTTTATTTAAGTGTTAGCAGGATCCCTCAGGCTTCTGTTTGGCAGGATTGGGGTTGGGTGGCAAGGATAGAATCAAGGAAACTCTCCTATTGTAATCACCTAGGCCCGTGGTTGGCAAACTGCAGCTCAGGAGCCACATGTGGCTCTTTAGCCCCTTGAGTGTGGCTCTTCCACAAAATACCACAGCCTGGGTGAGTCTATTTTGAAGAAGTGGCATTAGTAAAAGTTTAAGTTTAAAAAAATTGGCTCTCAGAAGAAATTTCAATCATTGTACTTTTGATACTTGGCTCTGTTGACTAATAAGTTTGCTAACCACTGCCCTAGGTGATCCATGATAGTGACTTTGAATAGGATGGTGGTGATGAAGGTGGTGAAATGTGGTCAGCTTTGGGCTCTGTTTCCAAGAGGAAGCCAATAGAATTTGCTGATGGATTGGGTGTAGGACATAAGAGTCAAAGATGGCTCTAAAGTTTTATATTTTATAAACTAAAATTGTTTAAACACTTTAAAAATATATGTATGTACAGCCTTGAAGTATTTTGGTTTTCCCCCTTGTGGTTCAGATTAGTGACTGCAGACTTGGGTGTGTAACAGAATCACCTGGAAAGCTGCCAGAGAGTACAAAGGCCAACACATTGATGCAGGATAGGACTAGAGTCTGTGTATTTTTATCAAACCCCAGGTAAATGTAATACATGCCTGAGTTCAAGAATGGCTGCTTTATATAAAGAAAATATTTCAGAGATATTTACTGATAGCTTAAGACCTTTTTCATCAGAAACCCAAAATTTAGAAATGTACTTATTTTCATTTTATGATTCATGAACTGTTCTTTATAAGTCACTTATCATTTCTGGATTGAAAATTAATCTTACTAAATTAATCATAACTTTCTATTCTTCCCGACATTTCCCTTTCTGCTTAACATTAATCCTTAGACTGAATAAGCTCTTCCGTTCTCCTGCATTTAAAAACTGCATTTATACATGGTGCCTGGTGCCCATAACCAGGCAGGTGAGTGTGTAATTTTCTGTTTCCACACATCCAGAAAGGAACATTTGCCGTCACAATGCAACACTGTGCTAATATCTTCTGCTCTACTACACTCACCCTCCTGCTTTTTGTGGCTTTGAGTTTCACATTGTGCCCTCATTCTTCCAGCAGAGCAAATTGTACCACCCACAGGGATCACACTGTGTTTTCAAATCCTAGAGCTAATGCAACAATGGTCATTCCTGCAAATGTGAAAACTCAGAGACAGGAAAACAAATCTTGTATCTGGGTCATCCCAGCTGCTGCTGGCCTAAGGGACAAGCTTTGGGAGCACCAGGTACCTGGGAACCTGTGCTTTATACCCAAATGACTCTGTGTGGCTGAGAGGACACCTGATGAGATGCAGTGGTGTGACGGAGACTTCAAGGGAAAGAAGGGGATTTAGAGGAAAATATTGGACAAAAATGTAAATGAAGTAAATGTAATGGCCAGCATTACCAGGCTCTGTTGCTTTCAATAATAACACAAATGCTTTCAAGAAGATTAATTTCTAGGACAAGAAAAAGACAGAACAGATACAATCTAATTGACAGAACTGTTCTGAGCAACTGATTCTATTATTGTCAATAGGCTGAATCAGAGAACCTGTTCAAACATAGTTCTAACTTGTAATGATATTCAAAAGGGAGAAACAGAGAGAGAGAGAAAACTGAATTGGACTTTCGCAGATGCTTTTACATAAATACCTAAAGATTCAAAGTTTCAAAGTGGCCCGAAGTATAAAACTGGTAAATAAAACCCATGTTATGCTAAATAATTTAATTTCATTGTGACCTAAATGAAAAAAATTCAAAGCAACATAATCTCAACCTGATATTTATACATCTTTCAACCAAAACTTTTACTTCATTCATCTTTAAAGCAAAACTATTTTTAAAAGTCATGCATCACACACAGCTATGGAATTATCTGAAGAGAGCAGGTAACTTTAAAAAATAAAGAATAGCCAAGACTGGTTTGGCTCAGTGGATAGAGCGTCAGCCTGGGGACTGAAAGGTCCCGGGTTCGATTCCGGTCAGGGGCATGTACCTTGCTTGTGGGCACATCTCCAGTGTGGGGCGTGCAGGAGGTGGCTGATCCATGTCTCTCTCTCATCGATGTTTCTGACTTTCTGTCCCTCTCCCTTCCTCTCTGTGAAAAATCAATAAAATATATTTAAAAAAAAAAAAATAAAAAAAATAAAGAATAATTACAATGGATTTCCATGAACTACTGCATCATGTACTATTTTTGCTAGATCTTAACATATTGTAAGTATCACATTTTATTAAATTAGTTGACTCAAAATTATAAAATATTTTTCTTTCATTTTAAAACCAGTTTCTTAAGGTAACATTATTTTTTTTTTCAGTTTTAAACCAGAAAGAGAAATATACTACATTAGGAGGATGTTTGTTTTTTGTTTTCAAAGATATTTCTGAAGTTGTAAGTACAGTGGTACCTCGAGATATATACATACGAAATTTTTGAGATACGAGCCGTCGAGCGAGTGATTTTTGCTTTGAAATACGAGCAACATTTGAGATAGGAGTAATCTCGCAGATCGGCCACCTGCACATGACCCACCAGTTTACCGTGACTCAAGTGTCTCATAGTTTCCCACGCCTCAAGGTTCTGGAACGAATTAAACTCGTATCTCGAGGTACCGCTGTATATATATTTTTTTCTGTATTTATTAGTTTAGAAGCAAGTAACCAATGAAAAATCTAGGGTTAATATTTTGATTTGTATCTCCATTGATGGTCTAAACAACCATAAGAAAAATCATTGACCAATGTCTGCATTTTAGTTTCCTGGCCTAAGGGAGAATAACAATCCTGCCCTACTAAATTTGTAGGAATTTCATTGAAATTCTTACGGAAATGTAACTCACAAACATAAGGCTACTACCTTTTTTTCATTGTTAACAATTGAGTTAGACCATCACCAAGACTTAGGCACACACTGTACTTGGAAATGCCTAAAAAATAGAACAGGCCTCATCTGTTCTCAGGAAACCAGTGATTCAGTCAGTATTCTAGTGGGATGGATTTCTGTTGTCTTTAACTAGTAAATGAGAAAGCACTTTTTTAATTGTAGAGAGCTTACAAATCTGGGCATTATTATTAAAAATATCCATTTGTGTCACACTTGTGAATTGAGGATCAGAATTGGTCTCTGGGGATCCTAGAAAATGGCAGCGGAGTAGACATGCGTCTGGAGCTGGGGCACCCATCGAGTAGCCAGGCACCTGGGGACCCAGAACTCTGCTCTCCAATCGGCGCAGACACGGGGTGGAATCAGAGATCCACAGAACACATGGAAAGGTCAGATTTCGCCTGGGATAAGAGGGAGGTGGATGTCTGCGGTGGTCTGAAAGCTGCGGCTGGCAGAAGCACCGACCTAACAGCCAGGGACCAAGAACATGGCTCTCAAAACAGCGCAGACACACGGGCGGTGGATTCAGAGATCCACACGGCACACGGAAAGGTCAGATTTCACCTGGGATAGGGTGAGATCTCCTACCCCCGCGGCACAGAGACGCGCACACTGTGGGAACCAGGCTGAGGGAAAGCTGCCTCTGGAGAGATCCACAGAGGTGGGCTGGGCGCGATGCCTAAGTGTGCAGGCAAACTCTCCGAGCTGTTGACAGAGGGGAGCTCGGGAAAACGACTCTTTTTGATCTGAGACAGAGGGACAGCCTGGGAGTTATTACAGTGTCCTGGCTGCAAAATCCCCACAAACTGGCTTTGAGAACCACAGAGTAGCAGGATCTGAGCACAGGCTAGAGAGATCCTGTGCTTTGTCTCAGAGATCAAGTCCGAAATACTGCCACCCAGTGGATGATGCACAAATTGCTCTCACATAACCACAAAAGAATAAAGAGATTAAAACACCAACAGGGCAACACAGGGAACTGCAATACCTTCCCTACTGGGAAACAGGAGTGCCAAGCAGAATAATAGTGGAAGTGAATGACCATTCTAATTTTTTTTTCCTTTGTTCTTTTTTTTAATTTTTTTTATTTTTCATTATTACATATTTTAATTAAAAGGCTATTTTTTTTCTTTCCACCTCAATTGATTTTACCTTTTTAATTATTATATTTTTATTTTAAACCAGTATTATTAATTACTACTAGTACTTTACCTTTTTGGAAAAAACAAGTGTCATTTTGTTTTCTCTTTATTTTATTTCGGGATTAGAGTTCTACATTCTATTTTCATCTTTCCTTTAACATAACTTTACTCCAACTCAACTCTACCTTTCTGCCAACACTTTCCTCCTAACTTTCCCCATTTTGTTGTCTTGTTTCTCTTTCCCTTTTCCAACTTTAGATTCTCCCTATTCTTTCTCTTTACCTGGTTAAAATTTCACCCCATTTATATATCTAATTTCAAATCTCCTACTACAAGTCCATACAAACCTCTCTCTTCTTGTCTTCACTAGCCTAAAAGTTGTTTTTTCTCAATGTCCTTTTGTTGCTATTTGCCTGAAAAGTGATTATATCGATTTTTTGAAATTTTTGTGAGATTGTTTTAGTTTATTCTACTTGTTTTATTTTTCTTTTTGCTTGCTTTGCTTTTTTACCTCTCTTTTCCCTCACCTCCCTCGATACCAGTTGCTATTTGAAGTTTGTATTAATCTCTAGGTACTGGTTGCTGGCCTTTATTGGGATTAGTGACTGTTCTATTGGAGTTTTCTCCTGATATCTATATTTTGTTTCCCTTTTCTCCCTTATACGCTTTCTTTTCTCTCTGACTTTTTCTCCTCCTCTTTTCTTCTAGTTTCTCCTTTTTATTTTCTTATTTTCTTTAATTTTTGTTCATTTATTTATTTTTCTCCCTCTCCCAATTTGATTTTGTCATTTCTTTCTTTTCTTTTTTCCTCATTTTCCTCTTCTTCTTTCTCTATTTACCCCTAATTTGTCTTTCATTGGTGGTCACCTTATTTGTGATTATTAACATCTTCAATACATTTCTACACAGTGCCTTGTGTGCTGTACCTGGTCGTGTTGTAGTTTGTGCCTTTCAATCAACGTAGGAGAGAGAACTACATAACCAGACACCCGGAGAAGAAAGACCATGGACAGAAAAAGAAACAGCCCACATAAGACAGAAAGAGAGGTTTCACCAGAAAAGGAAGTAAATGAAATAGAAGCAGAAATAAGCCTGCCAGAGAAAGAGTTCAGAGAAATGATCATAAGGTGGATGAAAAGAATGGAAGAAAAAATTGATAATCTGAGTAAGAGCCAAGAGGAAATGAAGAAGACCCAAGAGGAGATGAAGAAGTAGCAAGAAGAACCTAGAAGAGGTACAGAATAATCAAGAAGAAATGAAAAATGACATCACTGCTATAAAGAACTCAATAGAAAGCATCAAAAGTAGACTAGAAGAAGCAGAGGACCGCATCAGTGAGCTAGAAGACACCATAGGAAAAAATACCCAAGTACAGCAGCTTCTAGAAAAAAAAGTTAAAAAGCAAGAGGAGAGCCTAAGGGAACTTTGGGATAACATGAAACAAAACAACATCTGCATAATTGGGGTTCCAGAAAGAGTGGAAACTGAACAAGGATTAGAGAACGTGTTTGAAGAAATAATGACAGAAAATTTCCCCAATATAGGAAAGAAACCCCCACACAAATCCAAGAAGTTCACAGAGTCGCAAGCAAAATGAACCCCAATAAACCAACACAAAGGCACGTTATAATTAAATTGGCAAACACTGATGAGAAGGTAAGAATCTTAAAAGCAGCCAGAGAGAAACCGAAAGTTACCTACAAACGAACCCCCATAAGACTAGCTACTGACTTCTCAACAGAAACTCCTCAGGCCAGAAGGGAATGGAATAAAATATACAAAGTCATGCAAAGGAAGGGTCTGAATCCAAGAATACTGAACCCTGCAAGACTCTCAATCAAAATTGAAGGTGAAATCAAAAGCTTCATAGACAAAAAGACTAAGGGAATATATTACCACCAAACCAGCAATGCAAGAAATGTTAAAGGGTCTGCTGTAATAAAAAGAAAGAGGAAGGGAAGAAGGAACTCGGGGGTAGGGACTAAAAATGGCAACAGATAAGTATTTATCAATAAAAACTTTAAATGTAAATGGATTAAATGCTCCAATCTAAAGACAAAGGGTAACTGATTGGATAAGAAAATCTGATCCATATATCTGCTGTCTGCAAGAAACCCATGTCAGGAAAAGAGATGCACACAGATTGAGGGTGAAGGGATGGAACATGGTATTTCAGGCAAATGAAAATGAAAAAAAAAAAAAGCTGGGGTTGCAATACTTATATCTGACAAATTACATGTCAAAGTGAAGGACATAATAAGAGATAAAGAAGACCACTTCATAATACTAAAGGGAACAATCCAACAAGAAGAAATAACTCTGGTAAACATATATGCACCCAATATAGGAGCACCTAAATACATAAAAAAACACTTGGAGGATATTAAGGGAGAGATTGACAGCAATACAATCATAGTAGGAGACTTTAATACCCCACTGTCACCATTGGACAAATCCTCTAAACAAAAAATGAGCCAAGAAACATCAATCCTAAATGACTCACTAGACCAGATGGCATTAATTGACATCTTCAGAACATTTCACCCCAAAGCCACAGAATATACATTCTTCTCTAGTGCACATGGGTCATTTTCTAAGATAGATCATATGTTGGGACATAAGAAAAGTCTCTTCAAATTCAAGAAGATAGAAATCATATCAAGCATTTTCTCAGACCACAGTAGCATAAAACTTCAAATCAACTATAATAAAAACAATAGAAAGAAATCAAACACATGGAGACTAAACAGCATGCTATTAAACAATGACTGGGTAACCAGAGAGATCAAGGAAGAAATAAAAAACATCATGGCAACAAATGACAATGACAACACAACAATACAAAATTGATGGGACACAGTGAAAGCAGTCTTGAGAGGGAAGCTCATAGCCCTACAAGCCTACTGCAAAAAACAGGAAACAATGGTAATAAATTACCTAAACCTACAACTCAAAGAGCTAGAATGAGAGCAACAAGAAAAGCCTAGTGTAAGCAGAAAGAAGGAAATAGTGAAGATCAGTGTGGAGATAAACAACTTGGAGACCAAAGAAACAATTCAAAAGATCAACAAAACAAAGAGCTGGTTCTTTAAAAGGATAAAAAAGATTGATGGACCCCTAGCCAGAAGAGAGAAGCAAAGAGAGAAGACCCAAATAAACAAAATCAGAAATGAAAGAGGAGAAATAACAACAGACCCTGTGGAAATACAAAGGATTGTTAAAAAATACTATGAACAACTCTATTCCAACAAATTGGACAACTTGCAAGAAATGGACATTTTTGTAGAAAAATATAACCTTTCAAAACTCAATGAGGAGGAAGCCAAACATCTCAATAGTCCAATAACTATGGAAGAAATTGAATCAGTCATCAAAAAGCTTCCAGCAAATAAAAGCCCGGGACCAGATGGCTAGACAGGAGAGTTTTACCAAACATTCAAGAAAGAATTAAAACCTATCCTCCTCAGACTATTCAAAAACATTCAAGAAGAAGGAATACTTCCAAACACCTTCTATGAAGCCAGCATCACCCTAATACCAAAACCAGATAAAGACAACACAATGAAAGAGAATTATAGGCCAATATTTCTCATGAACATAGATGCCAAAATCCTCAACAAAATTTTAGCAAATCTGATCCAGCAGTACATCAGAATGACCATACACCATGACCAAGCAGGATTCATCCCAGGAATGCAGGGATGGTACAATATCCGCAAATCAATAAATGTGATGCATCACATAAACAAATTGAGAGATAAAAATCACATAGACATATCAATTGATGCAGAAAAAGCTTTTGACAAAATCCAACACCCTTTCTTGATTAAAACTCTCAGCAAAGTTGGAATAGAAGGAGCATACCTCAACATCATAAAAGCCTAAATGATAAACCCACAGCTAACATCATACTCAATGGGCAAAAACTAAAACCATTTCCCCTAAGAACAGGAACAAGACAGGGATGCCCACTCTCACTTCTCCTGTTCGACATAGTACTGGAAGTATTAGCCATTGCAATTAGACAAGAAGAAGTAATAAAAGGCATCCAAATTGGAAAAGAAGTAAAGCTGTCCTTATTTGCCTATGACATGATATTGTACATAGAAAACCCAAAGGACTCCATTCCAAAACCAATTCACTTAATTAATGGATTTGGCAATGTAGCAGGACACAAAATTAATGCTAAGAAGTCTGTGGCATTTCTATACACTAATAGTGAAATTATAGAAAGAGAAACTAAAAAAGCAATCCCATTTACCATCACACCAAAAAAATTAAGATACCTAGGAATAAACCTAACTAAAGAGGTAAAAGACCTATATGCAGAAAACTACTGGACACTGAAAAAAGAGATAGAGGAAGATGTTAACAGATAGAAGAGCATACCATGCTCATGGATTGGGAGAATCAACATCATTAAAATGTCCCTACTACCCAAAGCAATCTACAGATTCAACACACTACCCATTAAAATACCAATGACATATTTCACAGACCTAGAAAGAATTCTTCATAGATTCATCTGGAATAAAAAAAGACCACGAATAGCTACAGCAATTCTGAGAAAGAAGAATAAAGTAGGTGGGATTTCAATACCAGATTTCAAGCTATACTACAAAGCAACTGTTCTCAAAACAGCCTGGTACTGGCACAAGAACAGACATATAGACCAATGGAGTAGAATAGAGAACCCAGATATCCACCCAAACCACTATGCTCAACTAATATTTGACAAAGGAGGTATGAACATTCAATGGAGCCAAGATAGCCTCTTCAATAAATGGTGTTGGGAAAACTGGACAGATATATGCAAAAAAATTAAACTGGACCACCAACTTACACCAAATACAAAAATAAACTCAAAATGGATACAGGACTTAAACATTAGAAGGGAAACCATAAAAATACTAGAGGAATCCAAAGGCAGCACAATCTCAGATATATGCCGAAAGAACTTCTTCACTGATATTGCTCCAAGGACAAGGGATGCTAAAGAGAAAATAAACAAATGGTACTACATCAAAATAAAAAGCTTTTGCACAGCAAAAGAAACCATCAACAAAACAACAAGAAAGATCACTGTATGGGAGAACATATTTGAAAATGTTATCACCAATAAATGTTTAATCTCCAAAATCTACAGCAAACTTATACACTTAATAAAAGGAAGTTAAAAGATCCAATAAAAAAATGGACAACGGACCTAAATAGAACCTTTTCGAAAGACGACAGAAAGAAGGCCAAGAGACACATGAAAACATGTTCAAAGTCATTATTCATCCGAGAGATGCAAATCAAAAAGACAATCTTACACAGGTCAGAATGGCAATCATCAACAAATCAATAAACGACAAGTGTTGGCGAGGATGCGGAGAAAAAGGAACCTTTGTGCAGACTGGTGCAGCCACTGTGGAGAACAGTATGGAGTTTCCTCAAAAAACTAAAAATGGATCTCCCATTTGACCCTGTATTACCACTCTTAGGAATTTATCCTAAGAAATTACAAACACCAATCAGAAATGATTTATGCACCCCTATATTCATAGCAGCACAATTTACAATAGCTACAATTTGGAAAAAGCCTAGGTGCCCATCAGCAGATGAGTGGGTCAGAAAACGGTGGTACATCTACACAATGGAATTCTATGCTGCCATTATAAAGAAGGAATTCTTACCATTTGCAGCAACCTGGTTGGAACTGGAGAACCTTATGCTTAGTTAAATAAGCCAGTCAATGAAGGAGAAGCATCACATGATCTCACTCATTTGTGGATAATAAAGAACATTATAAACTGATGAACAAAGGATACATACAGAGACAGTAAAGCTTCAAACAGACTGTGAAATTACAGCAGAAGATTAAAGTTAGGTAAGGTAGATAAGAGATTAATCAAAGGACTTGTATGCATGCATATAAGCATAACCAATGAACATAGACACTGTGGGGTTGGGGTATGCTTGGGAGGGAGGGGGGCAATGGGGAGATATGTATAAAAATTAATAAAAAAAAGAAGTTTAAAAAAATTGGCTCTCTCAAAAGAAAAAAATTGTAAAAAAAAAAAAGAATTGGTCTCTGGCTCTGGGGAGAAACAATTAAATGATTTAAGAATATATTTTTATAAGATCAGTAAAGGTTACCTAGTTTTCTAAATTCCATTTTCAATTAGGCCTAACTTTACAGTAGAAAAAATATACTTAAGCTACTGGCTCAATGAATCTTTTATTTATCAAATGTTTATTCATAATCATTCAAAGCCCTTCATTGTAAACACGGGGTTCATAAACTATTTGGAGTCATAGATTCTTTTGTGAAATAAATGAAAACCAAGCATTCTCACTGCCTCACTCCTGTGTCTGTACACAAAATTGTCCTTAAATCTTTAACCCCACAAGAACTTCATTTCTTTAATGTGACTTTTTCCTTAATTCAAACAAGTTTTGTCCAATCTCATAGCAGCAGATCCCTCCACTTTTGTATATACTGCATGTCCACTCCCTTAATCATTAAATCCTCAGTACAATTGGGTTCTGATCAGTGTCAAAATATATTATAGAACAAAGCCTCAGGTTTGTTGACCATAGAAACAAAGTTGAGTTTTGGTCAAACCAAAGAAAACATCTTGACCTCAGTTGTGATTCAGCCTCAGACCCATGCAATAAAGTGGGCCCACCCTACTGACCATAATCTTTCAAAGCCCGATAAAATGACACCATGGCTGACATTAGGACTGAATGCAATGATCAACGACCCCTACTCTACCAATCAGCAGAGCCCATGACCCTAACCCCCTTAGCCACCATGATTAATGATTTCTCCCCTATATAACCACCCCCTAGAAGCCATCAGGAAGCCAGATCTTTGAGCAATAGTGCACCTGTGTCTCCCAGCTTGGCGCCATCTCCTTAGATAATCCTTTGCTTTCTTTGTTGCACACTCCAATTCCCCTTTTATTTATTTAACAAATCCAGTTGAAAAATACCTCATTTCCAAATGAACTTATTGAGCATTTATTTTTTCCTTAGAAATGTCTTAGGTACTGAACACACTTAGGAAGCAGGACTGTCTCAACCCTAGTAGGTAATATGCATATGTTGGGTAATACGTGTCTCTCACCTAATCACATAAATGATTTGATGAGGTTATTATGATGATTTACAATTTTGAATACATTAAGAATTGAAAATATTTGGCTAAAGAAAACAAACTTTTTTTCTTCCTTTTTTTTTACTTTCTGCTTTTTACTATCATAAGTAAACATGAAATTTTGTTTGTAAAAAATATGTTATGGCTTATATTTTGAGTTAATAAGCCTTTTTTGAGAACCTACAAGATGATGAGCACCACACTAGATATGTAAAGATACAATCCAAATATTTTAAAGCCACCTTTTATTTTCAACCTCTATTTCAATGCTTTCATAATCATGTGTTCTCTCTCACTGAGCACTTGCGTTTGAAAAATGGTATTTTAATAGTTGACCGTCTAGTCAGCAAAAATCACTTTATTGAAATAATAAAACAGATCATGTCCTGCTGAGCATGATATTGGGTGAGGAAACAGAGAAAATAAATAAAGATTTGCTTATCATTGGTGAAAGTAAGGAAAATAAACAAATGTCAAGAGATAAAGAATAAATGCTAAAAATTACAAATCGACATGTATATTTAATGCAGCAAAGTCAGGAACAAAGAATGGAACAGCAATATTCAGATTAGGAAGTATAACAGTAAAGAATTCCTCCATTTGTATTTTATTGTTTCTCATTTGGGAGCTAATTCATTGGGTCAATGGAAGTAGGTGAATGGACTGAGGTAGGCAATATAAACAGAGGCAAAATAATGGAGAAGGATCTCATTAGAGGCCCTCAGGGAGTTGTTCATGAGGTGGGTGTACTTCTAGCAAAGAAAGACCCACTAAAACGCTCCTATTTCTGCAACTATTCTTCACCTGGATAGTAAAGCAAGAAACACAAATAATAATAATACTGAAAAAGAAAGGACAGCAGAATAACAATCACACAGTCACTTCAGATCTAATCTGGAACAACAGAATACACTTTAAAAAGCAGTAAAAACAATAAAAACCCAGTCATCGTGAAAAAAGAGAGCCTTAGCTGCAATAAATGCAGTCAATAAAGAAGCTCTCTCATTTAAACATCAAATGCACATTGTTGTGCAACACCTGTTATTCAGTCATAATAGCTTTCTTAACCTGTCAAAGTGTTTAAGCTGAGGAAAAGAAATGGGCCTCCAGCTGTGCGGTTCTGTGGAGAAAGCCTGTGCAGAGCGATATTAGTTTAATGAAATGTGTACAGATTGTAATTGTGGTAATAAGAGGGCAATTCCCTGAGGTGCCATAGGAGAGCGGTGAGCGCAGCCAGGCAGAACACAGAAGCTCTCAGGCTGAGGGAGAAAATGTGGCCTGTTCCGGGAAGAGGACAGGGATTGAGCAGGAAAGATCAAGGAGAGAGGAATCTCATGAGTGCGTTTTCCCCAGACTCACTCCATGGAAGAAACCACATCTAGCAGGGGGTTAAAACCCTCTCCTTGCAGCACAGCTGACCCAGAGCTAATCCGAATCAGTGTTAACTCAGCTGCAGGTGCTCGGCAACTCAGGGGAAACAACTCTCATTCTGTGACAAGATGACAGCGACCCTTCAGAAACTCATTGAGAGACAATGAATAATCACAATTAAATGAGGTATAAAGCGGGTGATGCCGAAAAGAAGAATCAAAATATATTGCAAATCAAACAAGCATGGCCCTAGGTTTGTGTTTATTTAGGTGTCATCCTAGGATTTATTCCTGAAAGAACATGCTTTAGGAGTATTCCAGGGAGAGGGGGCACTTCTACCAGTTACTTGATAGACAATCAATTTGTCATTATTTGAAACTGCCCAAATAATTCAAATGCCCAAAGGTGAGGCATGTGTAGCAGGTCTCCACAGACCAGCATTACATTTCTAGCTCTTTTCCTAACTAACTGTGTGCCTTTGAGTAAGCCGTGGAAGCTCTCTAGACCTCCATTTCATTAGCTGCAAATCTCAGGAAGTCGATCTACACAATTACTCTGTATGATGCCTATCAGTGGTTCCCTATTACCAACAGCTCGAAGGTCTATTTTAATCTTGACCCTTATCTCCTCCTCAGGGCTTGTGCCCTGTCCACTTCACTGCAGAATTTTACAGGAATTCTGTGAAAATATTGGTGCTTCCTCTTTTGTACACAATTTGATTTAAATTGATCACGTCTTATGTCCCTTTTCCTCTCTCACTAATATTACTCAACTGGCTCAGTTCTATTTTTGCCCAAGGCTGAGGCTAAGACTGCTCTTCCAGTGTATGCTGGCCTTGGCTAGAATGGTATCTCCATCTCCTTCAATGAAGATTGGGAAGGCACTATATTTATATATTCTAAAGGCCTTTCAGGAGGCCTTCCTTGAGTGCCCCATTTGGGACAGTGTTCAACCCTATTAATGACTATTAATTCCGACAGCTTCTTCTACTGCTTACTTTATATCAATCTATATTGTAATAGCATAGTCACTGATGTCAATTAGATTCAAACTCCTGGAGAACAAGGTGTATAGGTTTGTGCTTTTTTTTAATGGAAGTATCATTAGAGACTAATATCTGACAAATTCACAGTAAGTTTATATCTTGAATATGAATGGATAGATATAGTACTAAAAGAAGCTTAATTTGCATATCTAGGTTGGGCAAAGGACCCATTATATGTTCTAGCCCAATATGTTCCCTATGAGTTACATATCCTCTGTCTCTGTTCATCTCACTCACTAGATTATTAACTTCCTTCAAGGCAGGAAAGCCATCAAATGCTTAGCACAACACTTTGACTTCAAAGATGCTCAATAAATACTTATTGAAATGTATGTTTACTGCTCTAAAATTCTATAAAGATTATATGATATAAGCAATTTACCAGAAGATTTTTCACCCAAAGAAATTTATTTTTATACCGAATAATATATATTGATTGGAAAATTACATATCTTATTACCTAACACTTGTCTTTATTTTAGACAAAATACATGTAAAAATAAAAACACAAAACCAAATATACTGAATGACCAGATTATTATGATCTCTGAACACATAATAATCTGGCCACTCAGTGTATATTTTATATAATAAAAGGCTAATATGCAAATTGTTCCCTCAATCAAGAGTTAGACCAGCTGGAAGGCTGGCCAACCACCCAAGTCCCCTCCCCCTAGCTAGGCTGGCCAAACCCCACCCATGCAGGAATTCATGCACCAGGCCTCTAATATATAAAGATTATCCAAGTTACTTTTTATACCCATAGAGGGAGTATGGAAAATTATAATTCATGACCTTAAAAAATATATAGTCTTAACATTCCTCAAGATTTTTTTGTAATCACTATGAATATAAAAATAATTAACTGATATAAAATTTTGAAAGAAATTTATTTTTAATATATAATATATGCCAAGGATCATTTTCTAAATTAAATTAGATTAATCCTTTAATTAAATTAATCTGATAAAGCTTGAGCTTTAGAAATACCTGTTAAATTATCTTTTCTTCTCTGTACCTTGGACACAGTAAAAAGTGGCTTAAACTTCAAAATTTAAATATTAGGTTTATATCCTGACTCTAACTTTTTATTGGTTTGCTTGTCTGAAACTTAGTTTCCTCTTACGAAAAATCGGAATATGTACTTTAATCTCTCCTGGGTGCATCGACAGAAGTTGTATGTAACCCTGATAAGTCTTCATCTACAGTTGCATAAAGGCAGACACCTTAAAGTAGAGAAAGATTCCATATTACATTGTTTGAAATTTGATATTAGCATAGATTGAAAAGCTCTCTTTAAGAGGTCAAAAGTACTTGGGGACTAAGTATATATACCTTTTTATTCTTCTCCATGTAATTACTAGGCATTGAAGTCATATATATTTAGTTAACTACTAAGAAACCATGGGGTTCCATGCAGCATTAACTGTTAATATTAACTAATATTTGCATAGAGCATAATAGTTAGTACAGCATTTTCATGGACACTTGCTCACTTAATGTATGTAAAACAATTAACTAGGAACCATGCCTAGGATACGGTAAGTCCTCAATAAATAGTAAATTTGATATAGTTTTATTACCTTCAACAATTCTTACAAAGAGGAATTATATTTTAATCTATGATGTACAAATAGGAAAACTAGTTCAAAAGGTCAAATGACTTGCCTAAGTTCATACCATTAGGAATGGGCAGGTTAAAATCTTAATTTCAATGCTAGAGTATCAAATTGCATACCATTATCATTATTTTATATAATCACCTAATCCATAACCCATGGAAGATGACTAAACTATCATGAAAAGAACACAATATTAGAAGTCTAAAGATTTTACATCTAACTAGTGGCTAGTGTATTGAGAGTGTAGTTTGCTTTCACTATTAATGTATTACAATTTCCTTTACAAAATGATGCATTGTTTCTACTCCCATAAGAACTACATCCTCTTGACATTCTCATCACGGGTGTATCTTGTAGATAATTAAGCTACCATTTGAAAAAGACATACTTATTATGTGTGAAGCCCTGCAAAGCTAGGAATTTTAACTTTCATTGTTTTATTTTATCCTCACACCAACCTTAGGTGGTAAATAATAACTATGAGGTGAGAAAATTGAAGTTTCAGGTTGCTAATTGACTTGCCAGGTATGCACAGTTAATAAATAGGATTCTGAGCCAACTCTATTTGAGTTATCACCACCACACTATGGTACCTTGGGAAACAATGAAGAAACAGTTTTCTGTAGAATGTATTTTCCAAGAAAAGCTCAGGTCTTTAATATACTAATGTACAATGAGCTCCTTCGGATGAGGGCATAGAATATATCATTAATTATATTTCTTTGACAATGCAACTTTTTCCCCTTCAGAATATCTTGTGGAAATAATATTCTAATCTGTATATTTTATGAATTAGATGATTCCTAAGAAGCCTTCCAATTCTTATTTTATGTAGCTTAATTCCTAACTTTACTAATTGCATTTCTGTTCTTTATCTATATGGATCTGCTTCTTAACCAAGACTAGCCTTAGCTTCCTCCATGTGAAATGATAGCATATAATCGCAGATTTGTATGAAAATCTTAAGTGTCATTAGTTGCAATAATAAAACAAACAACATGAAACAAATGCATTTGTTTCTGAAAGGTAATAAATACTGTGTATATTTAAATAATTTCAGGATAGACTGTATCATCAATTGGAAAACTGAGATAATTTTTACTAACTTAAATATATGTTTAAAATAATGGTCATAAAAATAAATAACTTAGCTAATGTCCCATGAAGGGAAACCTTTCCTGAGTTAGTAGGAGGATTCTAGTATCTGTCTCCAAACCAGAAAATATCTCTGAACCCAACTTTGTAATCTTTGTTACTCCCATGTGCTCTTTGCTTTTTCTGAGAAAGTATTTGGAACCCAATAAAATTCGAGTTGCCCAGCAAGCTGAACTTTTTATCTCCAATCTGTGTCCCATTTTATAGTGGGTTGGAGGGCTTCTAAGACTCTCCAGCTGAGATCTCATATTGTGAGGTGGCACCATCTCCTTTCATCATCTGCACTCTTTCCTGATCCGTGATGTTGTGCAGAGCATCCTGAGGGATTGAACCTGACACTGCCTGTCATGAAGCCAGCGGCTCCAGCTGGGAAGCCTACTGAGCAACAAGCTTCAGCAAAGGGCAACATGGATATTAAAAACTTGTTACAGTTAT
The DNA here is from genome assembly GCA_011751065.1 of Lasiurus cinereus. Taxonomy (NCBI): domain Eukaryota; kingdom Metazoa; phylum Chordata; class Mammalia; order Chiroptera; family Vespertilionidae; genus Lasiurus; species Lasiurus cinereus. The sequence goes on from JAAGEH010002534.1 coordinate 1,970,259, forward strand.
TTTCCAAATTTAAGGCCAAGCAAATAATTGTTTAGTTTTAAATATAACAAGATTCTGGGATATATATATATATATATATATATTCTGGGATATATATATATATATATATATATATGATTATTATTATTATATTATTATTATTAATTTTAAAACAAAAATTAAAAGTTACTTTGTTTTCATTTTTTCTTAATAGTAATGCAATAAACTATTAGACTGGTATATTGTTAACAAAGCTTATATTGCATTTGAGTATTCTGACCTTTGTAAGTGTCTTGAAACAGAGTACATGTATTGTTCCCTATTGAATTGTATTTGAGCATTACAAGAAAAATGGAAGGTGTTTTTCTTCTTAGTAATCTTTGGAGTACTTGTATTCTGTGTATGCTGCTTTTACATGGTTATCAGAATTAGCTCCCTTTTACTAGGGAGTATGTGTTGTTGTTGCCATGGGAAAAACTCTGCATAGTGATTAAGCTTACATTATTTTATTCCCACTATCTTGACAATATTAAAATACTAGAGTCTCAGTGCATGAAATTCATGCACAGGGGAGGGAGGCTTCTCTCAGCCCATCCTGCATCCTCTCCAATTTAGGATGCCTTGGGAGATGTCTGACTGCCAGTTTAGCCCTGGTCCCAAAGATTGGGCCTAAACCAGCAGTTGGACATTCTTCTCACAATCCTGGACTGCTGGTTCTTAATTGTTCACCAGCCTGCCTTCCTGGTTGCCCCTAACTGGCCCTGCTGCTGGCCAGGTTGCCCCCAACTTCTCCCTCCCTGTCAGCCTGGTCACCCCTTACTACCTCCCTTCCTTCCCCCCTGCTGGCCTGGTTGCTCCCAACTGCCCCCCTGCACTCCCCTCCCCGTCCCCCCCACCACCCCGCTGGCTTGATCACCCCTCACAGATCCCCACACAGCCTGGTGTTCAGTCATTTGTCATCCCTTACTAACCCCCCTCCCATCCTGATTGCCCATGCAGCCTGCTTATTCAGCAGTTTGGTCTTCAGCAGCCATTTTGTGAGGGTGTGAAGGTTAATTTGTATATTACCTCTTTATTGCATAGGATGTCTCCATTTTAAGAGGAAAGCCCTGCTGGCTTCTGTAAACATCAGGAGAAATATGTTTGTACTTTGGCTCAACTGTTCCTGTAGCCCTGAATTCTGCATAACATTATAATTCTCCATGGGAAATGTCTTTGAAAACTTATAGTAGGACATATTGCCCCAATATTATGAAGTTGAACTTTTTTTTTTTCCATTTGCTTTTTCCTCTTGCTAATCATTCTCTTCCATTCTATGTCTGGACCCAGAAAGGTATCTCTTCTTTTGCCTCACCACCCTCAATCAATAAAGTGAAAGGGATTGATTACCTTAAGGTTAATGTGATGGATTTTTGCTAATATTTATGCTTCCATAGATAATTAGGCCATTTTCCTAATCATGGTAACAAAACACCTGGTACCCATTACAAAGAACATGAAAATTTAATAAACGGGATGCAAGTAGAAAATTCTATGACCTGTAGAATCAAAGCCCCCTACAACACCTCTGCCAAAGGGCAATTCTAACCAGTTCTAGAAGAGGGTTTAGTCCTTGCTTTATCTATTAAATCAACACAACCTCTGCCTACCCAAATGTTTCCCTGTTAATAGTAAAGGCTTGGTTTCTGAGAGTTTGCAGAATGAGCCCTACTCACAATGTCACTTTTGCTGTCAACAAATATCACTAAGGTGAGAATTATCTATTTCTATGCTATTTCAACCTCAGCCTCAGCAGAAAACCTAGGAGAAAATGCATGAGCAACCTGTATTTAAAGGCCTGTTCACTGAGTATTCTGTACCTGCTTTCTGAGCCTCTAGAAGTTCTGTAGGGTTTTGTTCAAGCTTAAGATTGAGCATCTATTTGTACTACTTTGAAACTGATACAATCATAGCTTTTACAAAACAACCTGTCTATTAGGCCCAGGCCTTCCTACCCCTCTGTCTTAGGGAAAATAATCAGAACAACTTTCTTGTCTTTTTTCTGCACTTTATTATGTATATAAAGGTTGAAAATATAGGATCAATGATTTAGCTTTAAAATATGACAGCACTATTTCTTGCCCACAGAATAAACATCATAGATTTTCCCAGGGCACTGGTTGTGATATAAGTGAAGTTGGCCTTAATGATTTGAGACTACATGACTTCTCTACTCTTTGTAGAAGTAATTCATTTCCTGTATTTATATATATTCCTGCTCACACTTTGGTGGGTTTCTTTCCTTTTAAGCAGAGCATGCAAAACCAAGTTCAGTACTAGCTTTATTCACCCAGAATAAGTAAAAATAGAAAAAAAATTATTAGAAGGCATACAGCAGCAACTCTGGCCTCACCATGGTTACTATTCAGACACTGAGAACAATATTGACTATTTGTTATTATTGTCATTGGAGCTTTTTGAATTTTAATTTATTTTGGTGACATATTTAATAGCAATATCACTGCTATTTTGTATAATTATACCCAAACTTGTGAATCTATATTATAGAACATAAATTTTCAAGCTACCCAAGCTTTTTGTTAGGCAAAGCTGAGCCATTCTTCCTGGCATTAGGAAGATAACATCTTTAATCCAGGTGAACATATAATCAAAGCAAAAATATTTACTGATGGTGGCTTATAGTTTCCAGTTTTATTAAAATATTGACTAACATAGCATATTTTTAATAAACATTGAAGTAAATGACGTTTTAGCAGTATTAATCCCCACTGAGACCAGTAGAGTTCTCAGACACCTCTGAGCTCATGAAAAAGGGAATCATTTTCTCTTGCTTAAAATAAAATTGGTAGCATTAAATGCAGAGTTTAATAGGACAAATTTTGAAGTCAGCTGGACTTTGCCAGTTAACTGTTATTTAACCTTGGTGAACCTCAATTTTCCTATCATTAAAGTAAGGATAATAATAAGCTCTTGGAGATGACTCCTATGATATAACATGTGACTTGGAACATGGTGAATGCTCAATAAACTATTGATACTACATTGTATTTTCTAAACATTTGCCAAGAGCATAGAAGACTTTCTCCAAGTTTACTGAAACTGAATAATGCCTAAAGCTCATCATTCAATAACACAATAACCAGTGGATGTTCAAAGCATTCCTTCAACTTCGCGTTCTCTGTGGATGAAAAAGGGAACCATCAGCATGTTAACATTCCCTTTTATCCATTTTCTGCACCCAGGACTGAACTCCACTTTGAACTGTGGTTACTGAACAGTGACCACATTGAGACTGTTCTGCCCAGTGACTTTACTCCACATTCAAGTTCTTCCAAGTTGTGGGGTTGATGTCTAGCAGGAAGGTCCAGCAACCCATCACAAGTGAAGATTCCCACAGCAGAGACTGTCAAAACACCAACTTCCAGAAAGAGACCAACATCCACTGTGTCTCCTCTGTGTTCAGAGTCGCCAAAACACAAAGTGCTAATTGGAATAAGCATTACTCACAGTGGAAAAAAATGCATACACGTAGCCAGACCAGCATCTGCAGTTTCACAGGTTTCCCTTGACCAGCAGATGCCTCCCAATGGCCAATACAGGGCAGTGAACTGTAGTGCTCCTCTTGTTGTATTGCAGGTAAAGTCTCTTTACCTGGGGGTGAGAGGTGTGGGGGACAGGGAGGGATGGCTCTACTGATGGACTGGCCAGGTGCCACATGACACACACATAAGCAATACAAGGAACTTACCTGTGTTAACCAAAACATGGGGAAGGTTCCTCTAGTCAGAAACAAGAATCTGGGGCCTGAGGATAGCTCAACATCTGTCTTCCATATAGGAGAATGTGTCAGGCTTAGAGCAATCCCAGAGAGAGCTGGCAGGTTGGACAATGGCTGCTTACCCAATTAGTTTGTTTAAAACAAAATGGCATTGGAAAGATGGAAGTTATGTGACTTAGAGTGAAAGTCTTTGTATTAAATTGTCAAGCCTTTGAAATAATGTCTCCTAAATAAGCAATTTCTATCATCAAATTTTATTTTCTTTCTTTATAATCATATTTTACCCATCACTAATCCCCTATTTCTCTTGATTCTCATTAACTGCTTGTTAAATGTATGTTTGCCTATTACTCCTTTGCAGAAGTTACTCTACAACGTGTTTTAAGCAGTAACGAGTTCATATTTATTTACTCACTAAGCAATCATTATGAAAGTATCTAGTATATGCAAAGAAATATGTTAAGGATAGGCAAGTATATAAGGATAAACAAGATAAAGTTGCTGTTCTTAAGGACTTCATATTTAATAGAAAAAATAGAAAAGTATACATACCCAAGAACAACATAAGGCAGATTCTGATAAGTTCCATAAAGTTATCATGATTGGCTTATGGAATTGATTTTTCAGATTCTGGTCTTGTTTTAATGTATTCCTCATCTTAGAGTAATATTGGTCTTTTAAAAATTTATGTCATTGATTGCCTTAAAATACTTCAATAAGTGCCTTCTGTTATCAAGGAAAGCTTAAAACGTCATAACATGATATTCAATGCTTTACATAATATGATCTCAGTTTAACTTTCCAATCTTCTTTGTTGCCCTCATCTATCCCAACCCCCAACCCACTTTGGGTTTACTCAGCTTTACCCTAGAAACAATGTCCTGTTTATCACCCTCTTCTTAGTATTTAACAGCACATGGTTCATTGAATCCAATTGATAAATATTTTCATTAAGGGGGGAAATAATGTATCTTTTAATATTGAATTCAGAGTTCTGGCATAATATTCAGACCAAGATACCAAATAGGTAGCTGGAACTATTGGAGTAATGCTTGAGATGGAAACTTGGGCTTGTTATATAGAGCTACCTGCAGACACATGATCTTTCAGAGTATAGCAACAAACAAGAAACTGAAAAATAGTGCTAGATGTTGAGTTAACTACAACAGGTTTCTTTTTTCTAGGATTTGAAAAAAAAATCTAATATGCTATGGTAAGTCATCAAGAAGAAGTTATAATTTATAGTATTTTCCACATGTGTTTGACCAAAGAAAATGTTTCTCATTGACCATGATTGGCTTAAAACCTTTTGAAAGAGAGAAATAAACAAACAAACTAAATGATCAGAAAGGCAGAAAGAAAACTAAGTGAAGCATCTTGAAAATAAGATCAGTTAATAGAATAAAGTGGTGCTCAATAAATTAACCAATGTTGGGAGGTCAAGGAAGATTTACTTGGGATAATAAGTGTTTCTAAGAAAATTAAGTATAACCAGTTTAGGAAATGGGATAGAGTGGCAGTAAATGGGAAAAGAATACTAAGTGAGAAATGTAGACACAAAATGAGACAGTGTCATAAAAGGCAAAACAGTTGTAGCACTTCAATCCAGCCATCCCGAAGTGTCCTAATGATATGAGTGATGTGAAACCACTTTTACCTGCCAGCTACATGAACTGCACCAACGAAGGCCAAGAACTCTGCAGTCTTAATTCATTCATGACATACAGACATAGCCTAAAATAGAATTTGGATAATGGTTGTGCCTGTTGGAATTATATAATTGATGGACCATACGCCCCAAATTGAGCTTATTTATTTATTTTTGACAGCCTAATTCATTAGGACAAGCACATTGACTGTTTAATATTCCAGAACCAGTTGCTAAGGGACAAATAACAAATATGAACCCAGAGAGACTGCTGACGACTACCCATGTACCTGTGCTTATGCTGCATTCCCATCCACTCACCCCACTTCCTTTCCATTTTGTGTCATTTCTCTGTTTTACTTCACTCTTTCCCTTTGGAATCGAGCTTTCAGCGAGTCTCATTTTCTGCTTATTTTCTGCCCTCCTTCTTTTCCTCCTACTTTGTGACCAATAAATGCTATATAGCAGACAGACTCATTCATCTCTAGAACCTTATCTCGGGGAGCATATGTTTCTTCTCTTTGAGGTCAGATTAACTATTCCTTATATGAAACACAAAGAAAAAATATGCATTGGCAGCAAATTCTGCTAAGGCAAACCATCATTTCTGTCCACTCTGTTAAGCCAATTTAACATGCTTAAACATGCCTTTTGTCATTGACAACAAAAGCAAAATGCAGCTGAATTCTGGTTAATAAATCATTTTCTGAGGCAGAAAGACTACTTGGGAAATATGATGCCAGACTTTTAAGACTATTCTCTGAAGAATTTCAGTCATGAGTTCACCCAATTTCCTCATAATTAAAACTGTTTTAACAAAAGACATTTAAAAGAGCGTGAGGAATAACTAAATTTGAAAACAACTTACTAAGTACTTGAGGCAGACTTTATATTTGCAGAAAGGTTTACTGGATAAATTGTTATTCCACAGAGAGAGTGAGTAATGGGAAGATATTATAGAGGTATTTCATGAAGAAATTAATTCTAAGAAATGTTAGCTTGTATATTTTTCCTAAAACAACCCTAAGCCTTCAGTCTTTCCCTATTTGAGCTTCTAATTTTATTAACTTAAAATACATTCATTCACTTTTAACAGGGTATACAGTAATAAAGTTAAGGTGTTTTTCTCTAAGTCTACATTGTAAAGCACTGACCATAAAAGGCAGATATTTTAGCAGGAAAAAAAAAAGATTCAACTTGAAAAGATGATTTAAAAAAAGGAAATGTCTGGAAGACTACATGTTCACCTAAAATAGCTATCTATTATTTTACCACACACACACACACAGAGAGAGAGAGAGAGAGAGAGAGAGAGAGATACTATAACTATGATGGCAAAAACTTGCCAATGTCAAGATTTATAATTATCACTGACAAATGTTTGACATGATACACATAAACAGGACTAACTAATCACTCACTTGTATTTAGTTTTATTACTCTGTGAAAAAAATTGTGCAGCATTATACACCTATTCATGTTAATCAGTACATGCATTCATGATAGGTAGAGCATTTTTAGGTCAGTTGATACATTTAGAAATACATTTTCAGGTAATCTGAGATTAAATGTTCTGGCCCAATTTTATCTTCTCCTCCCACCCAGCTGGTGTATGACTTTTAGAGCTTGGTCATGCTTCCAAAGTGAGCAAACTCAGATCAAAGAAGAGTAAAAGCTTTTGAATACACAGGTGCTGCTGAATGTAGAACCCCTTGTTGCCAGGCTTACTGATGAATACAGGGGAGTTACAGACAACCCTGGCCAAATAGCATAGGCATCTTCAATCTCTGAAAATGACATTGTTTCCTAATCATATGAGTAACATTGCAAAACACCATCATCCATATGGACACACAGAGGAAAACTGAATTGAATGGCTTTTAAGGAGATACAGCAAGTTATGCTTTGAAAATAACTGCCTATAGCCAGTAGAAACTAGTAGCAAATCTCTGTCTAATGTATACCTTTCTAGTATCTCTAAAAATATGCTATATTTATATAAATAATTTAACCTCAAAACAATTAGGCCCTAATTTAGCTAAATGCACTTATAATAACCATGACACTCATGTGCCAGTTACTGTACTAAATGCTAAGAATTTATTATTTACCTCTTACATGAGAATATTGAGCTGGTATCACAAATTATTTAATAGTCTTTTGGGATTTTATTTTTATTAGCTTTATTTAATGGAAAGAGCACTACTGTGACACAACTTCTAAGTCTGAATTTAATTCAACTCCATACAATTAATACTACCCCCACCATCTTTGTAAGCAAATGTTTATTGGACACATACTATTCTATAGGCATTGTTCTAAATCTCTTCCTCAATTAAGGTTCAAAATAAAATAATGAAATATTATTATCTCTATCTCACAGATTCAAAAACTGAAGGGCAAAGAGGTGTGTGTGTGTGTGTGTGTGTGTGTGTGTGTGAACAGATATTATAAAGGACTTAAACTCTGCATTTGGTTGTCCTTAATCACTTTAATGTATTGCCTCTTTTAAAACATTGGAATAGTTCACTTCTTAATTATTTATTACAAAAACTGTTGCAAGTTTTTAATAAAATAATGTTAGTAAAAGGAGTCCTGTATTCTGAAAAAAAGTCTTCAAATCGTGATTTAATCATTCATTCATCCACCCATTCATCCACTCAGCCATTTACTTATTACTTCTTTGTTCTACTAAAGAATGAAAACCTCTAAGTCAGTAACATCCCTGGATTTGGATATGTTCTCAGAGCATCTTACCCTCTTTAGACCTTTGAAGTTACATATGTTGTGACTTCAATCTTTTATTTCAAGCTTGAGCATTAAGTGGAGTGGGGGGAGAGGGGATGTATACATTTAAGAGGGCATCTAATTCAAAAGAATTATACTTCAGGTATCATTGAAGAGTGGTACTTATTTACACGTTCCAATCTGATCACCGGGTAGTGAGCCAGTGTCCACTTCTTACAGTTACATGAAGGAATTCTCTCAACTTAGTGTTGCATGAGGAATAAAAAAAATACTTAAGAATTGATCGCTTATTTTGGGATGAACTGGTTTTCATCATATATCACAAAGGCGTAAATATGTACTATAGATATCCATAGGCTCCACATGATTTTAATAAATCTAGATAAGGAGAAGAATAAATAGATACTGTCAAGTTCTAGGAAATCATTGGTATATATTAATTAACATTTTCATAAATATTCTAGTGAAAGGGGTTAATATAATATGCAACCTATCTTTAGGCAAAATATTATTTGTAGTGAACTAAATATTTCTCTGAAATTTTCTGGAAGAGGCTTCCATTTTGCCTTTTTTCTTCTCCCTAATTGGACCTTAAAATCAAACATGGTAACACTAACATGCTATTGTCATCCTAGGAACAGAAAGACACAATCTAACAAAGCTTCTTTTGTACAAGAAGGTAGTAAACTCCTATTTTGTTTATTTTACTGCCATTTAAAAAAAAATGCAGCCTCACCTAAACCAACAATTATAATAGAAACCGGAAGAGGTAAGGGGAGGTAGGGGTTCCTGCCTGGGGTACAGATGAGTTTTCTCTGTATTGCTGTCTTGGAGAGCAGATGGAACTGACCATATCTGCTCTCAGGAATTCCACCACAGAGAAGAGAAATATGCTGAGCAAAAATATTGCTTCTTGTCTTGATATCTCTAATATTATCTTGAAGGTGCAATAACTTGGGTTCTTTTTGCATAATAGGCTAGAACCCAATCTCACATGTCATTATGCACTCTGTCCCACACATTCAAAAAAGTCAACAAATACTTTCAAATTGGATTTTATGTAATAAAATAGGATCATATAAGAAAAATTTCACATATTCAAAGAATTTGACAAATAGTAATGACAATTCAAACTTTTAAAAAATATTAGTAAATAGAAAGCACATTTAAAAACAATGAAAATCTTTCAATCACTTATACAACATTATTTATTTTAGGGAGGGAATCTTAATAAACAACAAAATGAAGTAATTCTTAGGATTTTTTTTTAATTTGCCTTTTAGAACAGATGTTTTATAAATTCTTAAGAGCCAGAATTACTAGATTATACTTTCAGTGTGCAAAATATTTTACATTATATTCAGAGTAATTCCTAAAATGAAATACTATGCATAACTTTAACAACTACCAAAGATATTTTTCTGCTTTCTGTTTTGTCTTCATTCCATAATGTCTTTAGTAAAAAAAAAAATGTAATCATATATTTATAACTACAAAACAAGGAAGATATCACAATCCATGGATGTGAAAAATATACAAAGTTCAAAGGCATTGATAAAACCAGAAGAGAAATTTAATAAATTGCCAATTCAGTTTGCCTTCCTGAAGTTTTATAAATTTATTTCTGAATATTTCAAAGAGAAGTGCAAAGGAGATTTCAAGGATTTTCTTACAATCCTTTTCCAAATGCCATTTCCTTCTGGCCTAGAGTAAAGCTTTAATTTAGAATTACTGCACTCTCCTTGCTTAGATTTAATTTGGACACCTTCACTCTTTAAGGAGCTGAACTTTTATACAAATAGTTAAGGGTCCTATATGAAAAACAGTTGGCAGAGGGAATTCCTCCCCCTAATGTGTTGAGTACAAGGGTCTATCAATGTCAAATTTAATTGCTCTCAGTGTTTTCCACCATTGATAGAGTTGAAGCCAACAAGTCCATAACATATCTCATCATTATAGCTTTCTCACTGTGGGGTTGATTGGTGCACCTGCCCATGTCTGACCAAGGACCATTCAGATTTATTTTGTTTCTCTGCTGCTTTTATAGAGTAGGGCTGCCTCCTATCCTGAACATGGGTTCACCTATCATTTATATGAAACCTGGATTCCTTACAAAATTCATACACCAATATGATAAAAAAAATTGAATTTCTTGGAGTTGACATTGGTTAATAAAACCAAAGGTTTCAAGTATATAACTCAATAAAACATCATCTGCATACTGCATTGAACACTTATTGCCCAAATTAAAGTTTCTTTCCATCCCCATTTATACCCTCTCTGCCATAGATATAGATTTGGAAAGATGATATGGGGAGACAGAGAAAGAGAGAAAGAAAGAGAGAGAGAGAGAGAGAGAGAGAGAGAGAGAGAGATGTATATATTTTTGCTTAATCCCTATTTCAATATGACAAAACTTAAATGTAATACAGACAAAAAAAACTAATCTTTTCTGTATAACAACATAAAGTGGGATTATAGACAAACTATAATATAGGAATAACTATAAACTAATCTTACTGGATGAGCCAGAGATAAACTTAGATGAAACAACACACCACGGAGGGGTGGTTAAGGAGCACAGAATGACAGCTCTGGTAACTGCAGAATCCAAGTGCCATCAAATGGCAGCCTTAGAAGTTGATGAAGCTAAATTTATGTAATATCAAATAAAAATGAAAATCACTAAGCTCATTCTGTGTTCTTGGTGCTATGTTAGATCAGATATGGTGATCCCTTTGAAAAGGAACTATATTAAGAGGTATGCACTGGTATGCTTAATAGGCATAGCTACAGAGGTCATTTTTTCTTAACAAAGAAATTATTCCTTATTAGGACAATATCTTCCAATGTTCAGGTAGGTCATAGTACAGTAAGTGTAAGCACACACATGTGTGCATGTGTCTGCATGTGCATGCAGTTATAGAAAACTACAAAATTAGTATTATCTCTTAAGACCCAGCAGCAAGTAAGTATTAAACCTGATTTTCATAAACCTGATTTTAGAATCAAATATCTAATATTTGATATATTTGCAAATCAAATATCTGTGGATATAAGTATTTTACTGTAAATGTGAATTCTAAAAATATAGCATCTTAGCAAGTAACCTAAAGTCATTTTCAGCAAAAAAACTTAAGGTTGTAAAGAAAAACTAAGGATGAAGTAACATTTTAAATTTTTCCTCATTTTTTTTTTTTGCTTATAATCTTGATTTTAACATCAACAATTAATCAATTGGTCAATTGGCTTTTCATCCCAAAGGCCATTATATAGGATGGCAGTATGTTTCCTCCTGGAGACGGTGCCAGTTTTGCTGTGGAGCAGATGGCAAGACAACTGGATTTAAGCTGATAGTCTAGATAATTCCATAGTAAGTGACATCTTCCAGCAGGAAGTCAATTTCACTGGGCACTACTGTGCCACCTTAACACAGGCTATCTGAAGCTTTCCATCAGACCTGTTGCCAGAGACACATGAAAACAGGGCATCTTGGGCCATCTTTAGGATATTTAAAAGTGCATTCTTAGAAACTTATTCTAAAGAAGAAAAAAAAAAGAGCTCCCAGTCGAGGTTTTTCCTTTACCTGTTCGAACCGAGATGGCAGTATGGTTCTAGAAAACAGTGATACTATATGCCTTTAATCCCCTGCAATAAAGTCGCCTATAATAATGGAAGATCACCAATTTTAAAGTAAAATAGTAAAAAATATGAAAAATATAAAATCTCTTCATCAGTATTATACGTTTTCCAAATGTGAACATATCTGAGACCAAACTCAGTCTAAATACAAGGTTGAGTTTGGAACATATTTGTACATTCTTAGCATGAGGTTGGGGCAGAAATAATTTTCTCTTCTACTCTCCTGGAGCTCTGACTTTTATTTGACTTTAGCTCAGCACTTCCATTTCTATACCAGAACATGAATCCTCCCACTGGTGTTCAGTGCCTCTAAATTGAAATAACGTCTCCGCCAACAAGCCGCTTCCAGTAGGGTTCATGTAACTGGCATAGCCATGGCAGAAACAACACCCTCCCCTGCCAAGTCCCCATTTCATCTGCTCTGGGTAGCTTTATTGTTGTTCCTGTTTATGGACATGAACCTACTTGTCTAAAGATTGTAATACAATAAAAGCAGGTCTCTGCCTCTGAAACAAAAACTAAAGTTTTAGAATGCGGTGCCTTTGATGGGAAAAATTGTAGCTGGGCAATTCACATCCTAGAACAACAGTATCCACATTTTTGCAGATTGCAATCAGTTTTTAAACAGTCTCTATTTTTTTACCAGTTGAAAGAAATACACAAATTGCTTTTTAATAGCATCTTTTAAAGTTCCTTTAATGCCAACTATCTTATTATTTTTTAAATAGAATCAGTAAAACTTTCCCTGCTTTCTGTGCTTAATTTTTTATGTCATGAAGAAATTATTGTGAATAGAAGCTTTTTTTTCAGTCCAGTATGCCAGAGTTCCCATCATAAATCATCAAGAGAAGAACTAAGAGGAAAAGAAGAGCAAAGCACTTTTAGAGAGAGAACAAAGAGCTTTTAGAGATAGAAGAGTGAAGCATTTTTCACTGGCATCTTTGTCTTTTGGTTTAGCTTTATAATCCATCTTACATACATCGTCCATGAGTCTATGGTTTGCAACATTCCGCTAAAATGTGCCTGTCTTCAGGCATAGGTTATGGAAACCATACACCACTGAAAGAAAGGTGGTCATTTTGATTTATGAGTTTCCTGACATACTTCCAACTTATCCTCTACCCCCAATCAAGGCTCAAACTAGATTTATTTCTCTACTTCTTTGCTTGGTCAAGAGGTTAAGGAAACCACTCAAGATAGACAGATGCAGACACTATATTAGGCACTCTGTCTATGTAGTCTTATTTCATTCTCACAAAAACCATTTGAAATAGGCATTATTAACTCAGTTTTATGGTTCAGAGAACAGAAGCCAAGAGAGTTTAGGTAACTCTGTAAGTTGAATTATTCCTCTATTTCTTACCCATTTAAAATGCAGAAAACTATGTTACCATTTTTATTAGATTCCTATCTTTTTCTAATGTGTTACTAAAGAAGTTTTTGAGTGCTATGTCTCTAACCTTATTTTCTTCATAAGCTCTGTGATCTTCACTGTGTATGTTGAGATTTTAGTTAAACTATTCCAATAATATTGCTGCATTGGCATTTATTTTGTGTGGCTCACAAGGTACTATAATCTGACATCTGCCCCTCATATAAGTCAATGCCCTTGAAAGCAGTCTTACAGAGTCACAAGTAAATGTAAGTTCCTGACATGACACCAGCCTTCTTTGTGATAAACACTCTTCTCCTCATTTACCAGGGTTTTCCCCTTGTATGCCTTCAGATAAGACTCCCCCTCAAAGCTTACTAAAATTCCACTCCTTTTGGTTTTAATTTATTAACCTGGTCTTAGCCCTGGAATCCCAAAGAACTCCACCTGTGGATACTAACAAGGACATGTACCCTAGAGGTCCTGCTGTGCTCTCTGCTTGCATTCTGAATTGACTTACCCAAGTGGCCCCTCAAGATGCAATGTGAAAACTCTTCTAGTGCTGCTAGGGCAGACCAGTAGACCCTGAGTGACAGATGAATGATTAATCTGACACAGGTTAACTATGAAAGAGAGGACTAAGGGACTGCCTGGCTAAAGAAACCAAATAGCCTTGATTGCCTGCCTCATTAGGCTTTTATTGTAACAGCAGTTTGAGATAAAGTTTATCTTTTAGATGTAATCAGTAGCGTAACTAATATTGGGAGGACATATGTGTTTGTAGTGTCTTTAAGCAAGGACACTTAAAGATTAAGCATAAGGATTCCAGTAAATACCTGGGGGTGCACACATGCACAGACTTGTTTAGAAAGGTCAAGGAATAATTAGGGGCACTGCCTTTGGCACTCCCCTAAGTTGGAATTCCGATAACAGGGCAGGCCACCTTCAGCACACTTCTCTTATCTCAGAATGTCCTCTTTACAAACTTACCAACCAAGCCCTGTGTGCTCCCCAACATAGTGCCCATTAGTAATAAACACGATTTTAATTACCTTGTAGTCTTTTATTGAACCATTAGAGGCCCAATGCACTAATCCGTGCAGCAGTGGGGTCCTTGACCTGGCCTGCGAGATTGGGCAAAACTGGCTCTCTGACATCCCCCCCAGGGGTTTGAGAGAGGGCACAGGCCAGGCTGAGGGACCCCACTGGTGCACATTTGGGACCGGGGAGGGATGCAAGAGGTTGACCAATGAGAGAGGGACCGTGGGGGAGCTCTAAGGCATGCCCAGCCCATCTTGCTCAATCCCAATCAGTTGGACCCCAGCAGCAAGCTAACCTACCAGTCAGAGCATCTGACCCCTGGTGGTCAGTGCACTTCATAGCACTGGTTGACTGCCCCCAGGTGATCAGTGCACATCATAGCAAGTGGCTGAGCAGCTTCAGAATATCATTAGCATATTACTCTTTGATTGACTGAATGGCCAAATGACCAACAAGGTACTTAGCATATTAGGCTTTTATTATATAAGACTAGAGGCCCTGTGGACAAAATTTATGCATTTTGGGTAGGAGGCCCCTCAGCCCAGCCTGTTCCCTCTTGCAGTCCAGGGGCTCTGGGGTATGTCTAACTCAGGGCTTCTGGCTGAATAGCTCTCCCACTATGGGAGCATACTGACCATCAGGAATTAGCTCCTGCATTGAGCATCTGCCCCGTGGTAGTCAGTGCGAATCATAGCTGCCAATCGTTCTGCCATTTGATCAATTTGCATATTGGCCTTTTATTATATAGAATGGCTCCCCATTCAATACCCCAAGGCTGTACTTAACAAATATTATTTAACAAATTCACAACAGCATGTATAGTTATTTTTAGAAACCTAGTGTGTCTCATTATAGTAGCACTTGCTGTACTTGAAATACCCAGGTTTGACTTTTATAAGCAAGAATTAAAATATTATACCTGGAAAGAATATAATTCATTCTGTAACAAACCAAAATGGGGCAGCAGGATTAGTCCCACTGAGTACAGACAGTGAATGGATGCACATTGGTCTGCTTTTTCTCGTCACTGTGTGCCAGCACTCTAAACAATGTTGATGGTAAAGTAATCCTTCATGGAAAAGATGTCTTAGATAGTCTAAATTTTGTACAATTGTAGTTACTATTAAGTTGCACAAATATGTACAATATAATGTACAAGTAAATTTAACATTAACATATCTTTGTTGCTTATCCTTTAATATTTTCTACATTTAAGTTATTTTAGGCAAGTTTCAATTGCATAAGTGGCCTTGAACAGATGAGTTCCACTATATACAAATTCATTTTAAGTATGAATTCACAGCAGTTCAAAATATTTCAAGATTATTTGTGGTGCCGTTCATCTCTCTCATGCCTACAGAAAAGCCCTGTGTTGAATAAATTAAATAAAAACAAACATATTTTTGTATTTAATCTTTAAATGGAAATAAATGAATAGAGGCATAGTGATTATAAAGACAAAAAGTTCTTTCATTTTTGTCCATTCATGTGAGCATTTAGAGTTTTTATTTGTGTTTAAATGTGAAGCAGTGAAACAAAGCAGAAGCTATCAGATATAATATTTAGATTTAACCCCTGAAACTGTGGATACATTACCTTAATCAGCATAAAGGACTTTGCAGATATGATTTAGTTAAAGATCCTGCAATGGAGAGATTATCATGGATTATTAGCTTAGGGTCAATGTAATCACAAGGGTCCTCGTAACTGGACAGGGAGGAGAAGTGGGAAATGTGACTAGGGAAGCAGAGGTTAGAGTGAGGTGATTGTGGCTTTGGAGAGGTAGGAGGACAGTCTCTAGAAACAGGAGAAGAAGGGCATTCTGCCTCCAAGTCTCCTGAAGGAACATGGCCTTGCCAAGAGCTTGATTTCAGTCCCATGTGATCCATTTCATACCTCTCACACCCAAAACTATAAGATGATAAATGATGTATTAAGTCACTAAATCTGTGGTAAATTGTTACAACAGCTACAGGAAACTAATACAATTGGTTAAGTGTGATTTTAGTTCACAGGACATATTTGAATAAAATTTATTTTTAAAATGGAAAGCAATTCTATTTTAAAAGTATTGTCTTATTAGTAAGTAACAAGTCAACAAAATAATGATTATTATTAAATATTACATAATTTCATTGAAAATAATTTTGTCACAGAGAAGAGAGGAATATTAACAACAACAAAAATGTCAAGTATGCTAGATGCCTCAGAACTAGTGCTCAAGTTCAAGAATTCTGTTGGCTCTTCCTCATTCTATCACATTTACATGCTATCTGCTTTGATTTATTAATTTTCAACTTCTATATTGACTCTATATTATCTTCTTTACTTATAGCCATAACTGACTGGTTAAACACAGTTTTTAAAAGATTTGTATCCATATACTTACACTACAGAAGAGAAAGGGAAAAAAGATAAATCATTTCCATAACATGAACAAACATTATTACTTCTTTGAGAGCAGAGATTATGCCTTATTCATTTTTTCTCCCAACATCTAACATAGTTTCTGGCATATAATAGAACAATCAATAAATTTTTATTAATAAATGAATAATAAAAAGAGGTCTGTATTTTGAATGTCCTTATTTCAGATATCTTCTATATAACTCTTGGGTGTCTTTTAATATTCTGTTTCAAAGCTATATGTTTACCAACATTTTCCTAGATATCTTTCCACCCAAAACTAAGTTTTTAATTCCCTAAACTCTCATAGGCTATTTGCACCACCCACCATAAAACTCTTTTGATGGCCAGACACACTTTAAATCTAGTGATATGTGACTTTATTTCCTCCACTAGATTATAAACTCTGTGGTTAAGGACATGCAGCTTATTCATACTGTGGTTATCATAGAACCTACAGAATAATTTTCATATGTCACCTGATAAACAAATTATGGTTCAATTTTATGTGTAAAGTACCGTCTTATCATTATCTGTTTCATTTCCATCAATTCATGTTTTCCAAGGTATAAGAATGTCAAATACTTTTACATATTCTTTAAAACCTGTACATGTAAGATCATGCCTTTACCTTATTATCTTTACTTATTTTATACTGTAATGCATCAAATGAAGAAATTTCCTCCAGGGACCTGATTTTCTGAGATTTCAATAGATGTTACATGCACTTGTTCATGTCCCTGGGAATAAGTGAGTTATTTTTTTTTCCTTTACTTATCAAAACTGAACAGTTTAAATGGGTCTCTTTGATGTAATGGGTTTTCAATACAATTTCAAAACATTTTCCTTCCTGCTTTTTATCCTTCTAAATCCTGCCCTCCCCCTGGCCATATTATATTATTGCATGTCACATCCTTATTTTCTCCATCTAAGTGGACTATTGAGATTTATGGTAATGACTTTAATAAACAATTTGATGTGAAGCTGTCTATTATTTAAGAGTATCTCCCACAGTCTTTCCTGGAAACTGAAATAATCTGGGTGCCACCCTTTATTTCTCCATACACAAAGAAGGCAGACAGAATTTCAAGCTGTCTACATGCCCCCTGCTTTAAGACACCCCACACTCAAAGCCAATGGCACTGGCACCTGCTTCTGACACTAATACAGTTGCTCCAAAGGGCTCAGGGAACAGCAGTGATTTCAAAGTCTGAAGTGTAAACATCCACAGAACAACTGTCAAAAGAATAGCGTCCATGTGGACCCTCTAACATCACTGTCATAAATAATTTGTCCTGTGGGATCTCAGATAAACCATTCCAAGATGTTTGGCAACAAAAAGTGCTGAGTTTTTAGCAGACAATAAAGGAATTTTAAAGTAAATCTGGGAAGAAATTTGGAAAAAGTGAATTTGTCTGGAGGATACTGAGAATATAAATTTTCTCTCAGATGAAGAAGGAGGAGGAGGAGGAGTAATAGGAGGAGGGGGAGAAAAAGGAGAAGGAGAAGAAGGAGTCTCAGTAAAATGCAGAAAATAGGTCATCAACAGATATAAAACAATACATCTATCATGTCACCAAGTTTGTTTTAAATATTTTAGATGACATCTGTAGATCATTTTGTCTAAAAAATGTAAGAGATATGAGACATTTTGAGACTTGAATTGTTTATAAAGGAAACACCTCTGCATCTCTCTCCAGTAATTGGATGAGGAATAGAAGTAGTAACTCTTAGAGATAATGAGAGAGTGTATGCTCTTAAAATGTAGAGTATGGTTTGCTGAAACTAGCTCATACTGGTTTGAGTATTAAGGACATTCTACAAATATTAAGAAATTCTGGGAGAAACCAAGATGGCGGCATAGGTGAACACTTAAACTGCTGCCTCACACAACAATTTCAAAACTACAACTAAAAGATAGACCAGACACCATCCAGAACCACAGGAAAGCTGGTTGAGTGGAAATTCTACAACTAGAAGGAAAGAGAGGGTCTCACAGAGACTCAGAGGAACTGCAAAAAGCTGAGGTACAGAGACGTGTGCTTGGAGAGGACAGGCAGTGGAAGGCCTGGCTGGCTTCCTCTAGGGAGACGGAAACTCCCGACTGCACTGAGCCCCACTTCTGGGAGATACTCATATGGGGGAGTCTGGACTATTGTGAAAAGGGAGGAGTGCACAGAAACTTAGGGGAGCCACAAAAGGCAGAGGTCTGGAGGTGCTCACAAAGAGGACTGACTGCTGATTGTGCCCTGGGCTTTCTCTAGTGGGAGGAAAACAGAACCTCCTAACTGCACTGAAGTCCAAACTCAAGCGAGACCCTGGGGACACGGACTCACATGGGTCCCTGGAACGCAGGGAAGCTCAGGGAAGCTGAAAAGGCAGAAGTCTGGCGACACACACACACACACACACACACACACGTGCACACTGAGAGGGCTGCAGCGATTACTGAGGGGCACTGAGACGCAGGGGCTGCCATATAGGCCAGGGCTGACAGGAAGCCAAGGCTATCTGCTCAGCACTGAGATTATGCCCCATCCAAGCCCAGCACAGAGGCTGTTGCAATCTTGCAAGTCTTAAGGTTGAGTCCAGCACAGAAGTTCTCTGGGCGAAGACACAATCAATCCTCACAACCAATTGGCTTGGAGATCAATTCCCCCCAGTGATACCAACAACATTCAAGACTTAACTACAACAAGACTGTACATACAGTCCACAAAGGGTGCACCAAGAGTGTCCACCTCTGGTAACTGGGGAGGTGGAGTTACTGGGCCATATAGAACACCTAGCACACAAAGCTACTCTACCAACTCTGGGAAGCAGCAAAAATGCAGACAAAGGAACAGATCACAAATGAAAGAAATGGAGGAAAACAAATGACTGGATATAGAGTTCAAAACCACAGTTATAAGGTTTTTCAAGAATTTCCTAGAAAAGGTGGATACATTTAGCAAGACCCAAGAGGAGATGTAAAGAACCAACTAGAAATTAAACATACACTGACTGAAATAAAAAAATATTATACAGAGACCTAACAGCAGACTAGAGGAACACAAGAATCAAATCTAAGATTTGAAATACAAAAAAGCACTCAACTGGAAAAGCAAAAAGAAAAAAAAATCCAAAAATATGAAGATAGTGTAAGGAGCCTGTAGGACAACTTCAAGCATACCAACATCAGAATTATGGGGGTGCTAGAAGAAGAGAGAGCACAATACTGAAAACCTATTTGAAGAAATAATGACTGAAAACTTCCCCCACCTGGTGAAAGGAATAGATTTACAAGTCCAGGAAGTGCACAAAACCCCAAATAAAAGGAAACCAAAGAGGACCACACCAAGACATATCATAATTAAAATACCAAGAGAAAAATACAAAGAGAGAATATTGAAAGCAGCAAGAGAATAACAGTTAATTACCTACAAGGGAGCATCCGTATGATTGTCAGCTGATTTCTCAACAGAAACTATGCAGGCCAGGTGGGAGTGGCAAGAAATATTCAAAGTGATGAATAGCAAGAACCTACAACCAAGATTACTCTACCCAGCAAAGCTATCATTCAGACTTGAAGGTCAGATAAAGAGCTTCACAGATAAGAAAAAACTAAATGAGTTCATCCTCACCAAACCAGTATTATATGAAATGCTGAAAGGTATTCTTTAAGAAGAGGAAGAAGGAAAAGGTAAAATATAAAAAATTATGAACAACAAATACATATCTATCCCAAGTGAATCTAAAAATCAAGTGAATTGAAAATCTCATTAACAGAATAAACTGGTGAATATAATAGAATCAGGGGCATAGAAAGGGAGTGGACTGGTAATTCTCAGGGGGAAAAAGGTGAAGGGAGTGCATGAAGAGACTAGACAAAAAAATCATACACCTATGGATGAGGAAAATGTGGTGGAGGTAAGGGTAGAGGGTGAGGTGGAAGCCAGGTGGAGAGAAGCTGTGGGGGGGATAAAGAGGAACAATTATAATAATCTGAACAATAAAGATTTATTTAAAAAATAAAAATAAATAAAAAATGCAAAAATAAATAAATAAATAAATAAAATATAACATTAAAAAAAGAAAAAAAAAGAAATTCTTTTAAACTTTTGGTATCTTAAAATTGTCCACAGGAGAGTATTTACACCACAGAAATTATTTGTGCATCATTATTTATGGAACACCATTTCATCTAATGTGTCTTATTTTATATACTTGAAATAAAAAAGTTTATACTTAACTAATTTAGACTAGCTCATTTCTAGTTAGCTCTCATTACAGAGGTTTTGCTACATATACCGATACTTGTTTCACAATTGCTATCATGTTGTTTCATGTGCTTATATTTTATTTCTTCAACTAGCTTCTAAAACCCTCAGAGTCAAGAATTATATTTTCTATTTTCTAATTCTGTATAAAGGGCCTGTGTGCAGGACTACTTGTAATATTACAATGAAGGCTTAATTGATGTCAGATAATTAGATACATCTTTTTTTAAAAGTTACTAATATTTTTAAGAGGCAAAATATTGTTTTGTGCATCTGGACTCAAAAACTTAGTTCCCAAAGCAATGATGTTAAGAAAACTATGCTTTATTTTATTATTAGTGATAAACACACAAACTTACCCTTTGGTACATATCCTTAGTTACCAGACTGTTCCCTTGAAAAAGGCTATTTTGTCCTCTTGACAATTTTGTACGCTGATCACCAATGATGGTGCTTTGCTACATTTGTTTATTAATGAATGTTTATTAAGTAACATATTAGATCTCTCTTAATAGCCATGGCAAGAACAAGAGATTGAAGGTCTCTAAGTATACACATGGACCAGTTTCTAGTCTCAATTATAGTTTCTAGTTGTTTACTACTAGATCAAAAAGTGTTAACAAAGTTTGTGACATAGTTTTGTATTCAGCAAGCTTACTTTTTAATTTTAATAATTTGTTGATTCTGTTGTCTTTCCTATCTAAATAATCATATTACCTGAAAAAAAGAAATGTTTTTCAGTCTATAATATTTTAGCCAGTATCTCCAAACCTGCATTGTACAGCAACAAATGATATAATATATTATGTTGTTTTTAATATTTAAAAATGCATTTAGCATAATGTTTGCTTAAAATGCTTTAGTAAATACTTTTTATCAAGTGAAATGTTCCTTTAGCTCATAATTTTCTAATAATTTTATTATAAAACTAGAGGCCTGGTGCACAAAATTCATGCACTGGGGGGGTTGTCCCTCAGCTCAGCCTGCACTCTCTCCAATCTGGGACATCCCTCTCACAATCTGGGACTGCTGGCTACTAACAACTTATCTTCCTGCCTGCCTGACAACCCTAATCATTCTGCCTGCCAGCCTGATAGCCCCCTAACTGCTCCTTTGCTAGCCTGATTGATGCCTAACTGCTTTCCTGCCAGCCCAATCACCTCTAACTATCTTCCTCTGCAGGCCTGGTCCCTCCAACTGCCCTCCCCTGCAGGCCTGGTCACTCCCAACTGCCCTCCCCTGCTTGCCAATCACCCCCAACTGCCCTTCCCTGCAAGCCTGGTTGCCCGCAACTGCCCTCCCCCGATGGCCATCTTGTGACAATGTGGGGGTGACCATCTTGTGGTGGCCACCTTGTGATGACGTGAGAGTGGCCATCTGGTGATATAAGGGTGTGAGGGTCAATTTTCATATTACCTCTTTATGTATAGGATTGATTTTGAATTTTATCACTTATATTGCAATATCATTATTGCAACAATTTAGACCATTTATATATTAAATTGCATTAATACATTTTCAAATGGTGAACTATCTAGGCATTCTACCTATAAACCTAATTGGTCATGATATACTGATTTTTAATATCATGTTATAGTGATTTTTCTAACGATCAGTTAGGAATTATCTGTGTTTAAGTTGAGTGATCCTATATAATTTTGTTTCTTATATAGATTGCTATGACTTCTTTAGCTTTCTACACAATACTAAACCGAACATCTTCTTTGCTAATAAAACTCCAATTTATTCAATGCTGCAATTTTCCTAGCAGTTCAGAGATCTTGATTAGTCTAAGCCAGCAGTTTTCAAACCTTCTATCTCAGACCTTTATACATTTTTACAAAGTATGAAGGACTCCAAAGAGCTCTTATTTATATGGGTTAGGTCTACTGAGAAATGTTTAGAACACAAAAAGTTATGAGCATACACTCTACAGTCACCACCAGGTCATTAACATTATAATTATCACATATCATTTAGTCTGGGAACTATACCAAGGGGAAAAGAAGGAGTGATAATTACTATGATTATAAAATAGCATTGACCTTTCTGATCCCCTGAAGAGGATGGAATTCCCATATCACATTTTGAACACCAATGATCAAAGTAAATCAAAATAGTCATGTTACTTGTTTTCTGAATCTCCTTATAGCTAGTTGTGCCTCTGGGATTTGATTTTGGCCAGGACTTAAATAGAAGACATCTAAGGAGGTTTCTAGGGGAGCTATTATTTTTTAGTGACTTCTTTCTTTTTATTGTCTTGAAGGTGGTGATGGGATAGAGAGCTGCCACAGCCTACTTCTAACCATGCTATCGCCAGGCTGAGGAGGAAAACCAACCTGCTAAAAGAAAAAAAGTGGGAAGATAAAAACAGCCTATTTCAGTTCAGTGGCAAGTGGGTACTTCATATTATATCTGGGTATTTTGTTATGAGGGAAAAAATAAACCCCTATTTATTTAAACTGTTGTAAGTTAGGTTTGCTGTGACTTGAAACTTGAACACACTCTCATTTGATCTATTGTCTTTAACCAGTTTGGAAATCAAAGTTTTACTAAGATTAAAAAATAAATTCAGAGTTTTCCCACTTTTCTGCTATAACCTGTGGATGATAGAGATAAGTCTTTGCTGGAAAGTTTGGTTGATATTACACATAACATCTTGTGAATATGAAATCTTTGCATAATGTGCTTCTTACAAGGTTTGCCCCCTTAAATTATATTCTTCCCATTTTAACTCCTTTAGTGGTTTTGATATATTCAAGGCTTCATTTGTTCTCATACAACTTTTGACATATATTTAGGAATAAATTTATTCATCTTATCTAGTTTTCAAATACATTGCTGTTCTCAATATTTTTTGTCAGGTTTCTTTGACTGTCATTGTCCGGCATGTTTCTTTAATCTCATTATTTTAATTTATTTTAATTCTCTTAAAAGTTCTGTATTTTATTTATTCACATTTTTCTTCTTTTTCATCTGTCTTGCCATAGTTTGTCTAACTTATTACACTTTTAAAAATTAGTTTTTAATTTTTTAGATATGTTCCACATATTTCTCTATTTTTAGTTTATTTAGTTATTATTTTCTTATTTCTTGGGTTAAATATTTGGCATTTTTCTATTTTCTAAAGCTAAAGCTACAAATTTTCATCTATATGCTGTTTTATCTGTGTTTCATAACATTTGACAAGTGTTTTCAATATTATTCACTTTAAATTTACCATTTTCTTTAACTCTAAAGTTAGTGCTTTTCTTGTTTTTAGATATATATTTTCTTAGTCCTCACTTCCTTATTTCCAATCTAATTAAATTATGAATATAA